>CM049842.1:3042815-3252815 GCA_027422415.1 Schizothorax lantsangensis
CTGACTGGAAATCCTCACAGATATCATTTTTCTCTAAGAAGGAATATAATTGTGAGGATGCAACCTTTTCTAGTATCTTTGACAGAAAAGGGAGATTCGAGATCGGTCTGTAATTAACTAGATCTTTGGGGTCAAGTTGTGTTTTTTTAATGAGAGGCTTAATAACAGCCAATTTAAAGTTTTTGGGGACACATCCTAATGACAATGACGAATTAATAATAGCCAAAAGAGGATCTATGACTTCTGGAAGCACCTCTTTTAGTAGTTTAGATGGAATAGGGTCTAACATACATGTTGTTGGTTTAGATGATTTAACAAGTTTATACAATTCTTCCTCTCCTATAGTAGAGAATGAGTGGAATTGTTCCTCAGGGGATCTATAGTGCACTATTTGATGTGATCCTGTATATGACGGCTGCATGGTTACAATTTGATCTCTAATAGTATTAATTTGGAAGTAAAATAGTTCATAAAGTCATTACTGCTGTGCTGTTGGGAAATGTCAACACCTGTTGATGCTTTATTTTTTGTTAATTTTGCCACTGTATTGAATAAATACCTGGGGTTATGTTTGTTTTCTTCTAAAAGAATATTAGAGCAGATATTGTAAAAGATCTAGGGCCTGTGTCCTTTATACAATCAGAGTACGTGCTCTTGTTATCTGCTGACGGTTTAAAAAATGATCAATGATTATATTATTACATTTTAAAGCTGTTTTAATTAGGCTGGCTGCCAGTGTAGATGTGTGTTTTATTGCGTACTGTTGTATTTTAAGTGTATTTGTTGCCGTCTGTCCATTTAGCAGCTGTAGTTGCTGGCAGGACACACTGGGTTTGGTGCCAGTACTATACAGCTCTCTCTCTCTCTGTCATTTTTTCTCTCTCGCTGTCACTCTCTCTCTGTCTGTTGTTGATGGATGAGTTTATAATGCAGAAATAGCTTACTGAGCGAAAACACTGTCAGACTGATAAGTGGCATAAACAGGAGGACTGCTTTAGTTTTCTGCATGTTATGTTGCATGTTTATGTGCATCATTAGCTCATATACATTAAAGTGATATACAAATGCTCCATGAATCAGCTTGAACATCATTTATAAAAATACTTTGATTTTGATATTACCAGGCCACCAACTTGTGTTAACGGGGGCTTCAAGATCTTACATAACTCTTCATCAGCAAACAATGAACAGGAGTATAACTAAAGCACTTCAGTCAGTCCGTACACTGATCAGCCGTCTCATTATGCTGGCATCGTACTTGGGCCAATTAATCCATTTAATTACTAAGCTCTTAGAATAATGGACTGCAGAGTTTGACAATTAAATGATTATCTAAGCAATCCAGTCTCATTATTAAGTTTAAATCTATGCTTCAGCATTCAAGCAAGCATGCATGCCTTGTAAATGAAGAGCTGGGGCACGGTGTTAATCAAACAACCAAGTTTTAAGGGTCAGGCTCACACTCGTCCTTTGAAATCCCCCTCGTTTCTTGACCTCCTTCTTTTCCAGAGTACATGTTCTCCTGCAGGTGGCACAGATCTTTCCCCTCCTGCCGGCTGGAGCTAATTACCAGCGTTAGCCTGTGGTTAAGTGGCTCCCTGAAGAACCGCAGCCGTCCAGAGTTTCTCTTGATTATTGTTAGTGATCATTTCATCAGGGTGATTCGGGAAGACAGAAGCAGGGAGAGTCGAGTAGAGGGGCTCTTTTAGGCTTTTGGAATGATTTATGATTTGTTCTTCTATTTTCTGTTTAACAGAATCTTTCCAGTGAGTTTTTTAGGAGTTTGTCTTTCAGGTGCACATACCCCCCCTTCACTTCTGAGTTGTGAGAATCAGTGCATCTACTCATTAGGAAAGGAAATAAAAAAAGGTATACGTTTGGGTTTGGTTTCAGTCATAAAACTTCGCAGTAATGTTTGGGTCACCACCCAGTTTTTTTCTCCCTTACCACAGTTGCTTTACCAAGTTTACTTACTTTGAAATGACAAGTAAATAGTGACTTTTTATTCCTTTTTTGTGGTCATTGTTTGGGATGCACCGATTATATCATCCAATAATCTGTATTAGCTGATAAAAGCAGTTATCTGCACTATTGGCCAATAGCGATTAACAAGGTTGATTATATCCTGTCAAGAAAAACGTTTCTGACTGCAATGTGTGTATCAAGAAAATGTCTTTTGTCCATTTTAACAAAAATTATTGGGCTTTGCTGTTAATTTGAACCACTAATAATATATTAACCCCTTAACTGTCACCCCCCATTTTTGAACATATACGTGAAAGTGCACTATCCAAACTTAGTCTTATAATTCATGAATGCTATGGAATACAGACATAAGGTTGGACTCCTTTTAAAGACAATCAGCAGATTACTGCAGAAGTGGAAATATTTTAAAATATGAAAGTAACAAAGTTATAGAAGTTTAAATTTACTGTAAAGAAAATACACAGTATTAATTTGTTTATATTTGATATAAAATAAATATTTTACATAACAGGTTTTACTCTAAAATTGATATAAAATTAAAGCCTTATGTCTAAATAAGTTATGTTCCAAATTTGAAGTTGATATGAAAAAAATTGAGGTTCCTGTGAGATTTTATTTAGGGCGTCATACCACAAACAGCCACCGGGTGCCATCCAAACTCCATTGAATTTTTTGATGCATTTTTCTGTCACAAATGTCTAAATTTCTCTGTCAGTTTTACTCCGATCACAAAAAGACCAAATATGGAATCCTGAGAGTCAGACCTTTCTGGCAATATGTATTTTGTCAAGATTATAAAAAGTTTTGATTCTAAAAGACCGTAATACATTGTGTAATATGACACTTGACTCCGCGCACTAAGGGGGAGGAGACCGCCAAAATATTTTAAAGTACAACTTCCATGGTAACGTAATGCCCGATTTCAAAATGGTTAGCTTTCAAATGATATATAATTTATGATGATTACTAAAATATTTGATAGGGAACAAAGACAACGTAAAAAAGAGCGCCAAGCGTCCCACAGGTGGGACGGTGACAGTTATGAGTGAGTTCTCTGTATATTTACAACATTAGTTGGAAGAGTTTTTTTTAGTGCTGTCAAATCAATTAATTGCATCCAAAATAAAAGTTTGTGTAAAAGTACATGCATGTATTTAATTTATATTTATAATTTTTTATACACCTCACTGATGCTGTCATTTGTGCTAAAGGAGCCCTGACCAAGTATTGAGTGCATAAATGAACATACTTTAAAGAACTTGAACTTTTCTGTTTTGCAAATCCTTTTTTTGATTGATTTTAGGAAATATTCTAATATTTTGAGATACTGATTTTTGACTTTCATGAGCTGTAAGCTCTAATCATCAAAGTTAAAACAAAAAAACTTTTGAAATATTTTAAAATGTATGTTTTCCTTAAGAAACCTAAATTATTGGCTTTGACAGATGTCATTTTGAATTGGCTGTTAGTATCAGCTATTAACTATCAGTATTGACTATTTTTTGTTTTTGGCTATGTATTGCGGCAGGAATGAATCCTAAAACCTGGAAATGGGTTAGCATTCTTTGCCTTTTTTTTACATGTCTTGAAAAAGCCAGTTGCTAATAAGCGTCTCAAAGTTCTTATTGGCTTCTGAGTTGGCCTAAAAAATGACATCATCCCTACAGAACTCTATAGACCATTATTTGTATGTTCAGTGTTTTCAGGCTGTATTTCATTTAAATGTAACCAGTGTAATCGAAAGTGACAGAAAATGACTGAGGCCGAGCCTGGACACAACGCAGGCCAGATCTGAACTTGTATAACCCACATGACCATCACAAGTCATCACATCTGGAGCACATGGAGCCACGGCTCCAAATTAAAATGATAGTTTGGAGACAAATAAGATTCAGAGACTAATTCAATCCTGCAAATGTGCTTTGTGCCTTCTGTCAGGCTGGGAAGAGCAGAAGGGTGCAGTGCATGCTGGGTAAATGAAGCATCTGAGAAAAACGATTCTCTCAGATGGTTTATGAGGTTGTCAGATTCATCCTACACGTTTACACAATGTCTCACAAGAGAGTTTGTTTCACCTTTTTGCTCTTTTGCCAGTAGCTGAAAGTGTGTGCCTGCTATGAAGCTAATCAGTTTCTCTGCTTCCTCACCAAATGTAGGAGCTGTATAAACATGTCTCCCTGCAGGAAGTGAATGGATTGCTTCTTATTAAAGCGCACGGACAGACACACACACCTTAGTAGCTCTTGAGAAAAGCCAGGCCTTGCAAAGCATGTTTAAATTTTATGGTAGCCTTGATCAGTCCAGCATTTCCTCTGATGAGGATGCATGTCTTCTGGCTGTGTTTCATTAACTGTTCTGTTAGTTTTTAATAATATTACTGCTGCCTTTCTTGTTGTTTTAAGTTGAAACTTTGCTTCAGTCTTTATGTTGCTTTCTTAGTAAACCGTATGAATATACTATGAGAGGCTGAATAATCAGTCAATATTTGTCTATTTTTCTATGATTGGCTACCCACACACACTTTTTTTGGGTGAATTTGATAACTCGTGTCAGTATATTTATAGTTATATATTCTTAATATTCACACTTATTCTCATGTGTTTGGTATTAATGTGATGTAATTTAACATTTTATTATTTTATTATTATATATAATTACATTACATTTTCTTGACACTCTAGTTCTGGCCAGATGAATTCACAATAAAAATATTATCTTAATGAAAGATGATTTGGGATTTTTTTTTTTTTTGATTTTTTTATGATGGCTGACAACCAGCATTAGTAGTAGTAGTAGTAGTAGCCCTTTATTATTGAACTACAAAACTGCCACGTGTAAACCAGATAGTTACTGGATTATTTACAATATTATCTAGGATTAACATGGTATCTAATATTTCATTTTTTAAATATCTCTAATACTGGTATTTAAAATTTACATTATATTTCCCCCTCTTTCCAAATCTTTTTTTCATGTTCATAGGCTCATAATCCATTTTATTCAGTTTGTTTGTCCTGTATAAACAGTAAAACATTTTTTTAATTTATTTATTTTATTTTTTTGATAATATTGTTTAGTTATGTATTTTTCACTTGTTGACACATTTCCTATTGAAAGTTGGGGAAGCTGGGCCTGAACATGGAATGTCTGGCCTTTTTAAATAGCTAGCTGAGAACCATGAATTTCTGCTTGCTGTTGCTGGTTGGTGTCAGATGGTTTTGGCAGCTCTAAAACAAGCGTTGTTCATTTCATTTTGAAGTTGTTAATCTGTTGTATTCTCAAGAACTCCCTTCACCCACCATTGGGCAGCGACGCAGACAGTCCCACCCCAAGCCCAAGTCTGCATTATATCTGCAGTGGGCCCTTCTGCTCCCTAGATTATGCTTGTTTGCATTCATAGTGTAATTTCCTCTCCTGCCGTGGTGTCAGTCAGGTGTAATGGTGAGCACAGGTTCTGATGATCTCTCGTGCTGGAGGGATTTGGCCTCTGGCCTGCTTCTCTCGCTGTGACTCAATCTCCACAGGTCCTCCTACAGAGGCGCATTGCCAAGAGCTTTCTGTCATGCATAATAGATAGCCCTTAACCTTACATCTCTCTCATCTCTCTTTCACGTCTCGCTCGCTCCCATTTCTCTCTCTCGCCTCATCTCTCTCCTGCGTACAATTAAACAAAGGCCCCTTCTCATGTAGAGAGGCCCACTCATTTTCTGCTGTGACACTTACTTATTCATAATTGCCTGCTTTGAGTGAATAGAAAACACTCATCAGGTGTGCTGGTCTTTTCAGCATGTGGTGCGCCGTCGTTTCTGTTATTTGCTTGTACTGACACGTAATTTCAGAGTTGTTAACAAAGCATCCATTATCCAATTTCTAGCATTTTCTCAAACTAAAAAGATAGGACTTACACCTAGATTTAATTCATTTATTGTCACCTTTTAGAGTTGTGCAGCCAAACATGTATTTATTTAGTTTGTTCTCTCACAGGTTTGGGACATGTTTTCCTTGTTCACGCGGCACCAAATTTAAATTGGTATTCAGATATGATCTTTAGACTCTTGCTGTTTGTTTAGGGTAGTTATCATTCAGAAGTGTGGTCATATTAATCACTTATACATCAGTGTGATAAAGTATGTGTGGACTTGGTTTGGTGGCTTGGTAATAGAACGATATTTCAGCTAACAACCAGAAGTGTTTTTCCCGCTTGGACAGTTCCAAATTCTACTGAAAGCGGATTCTGCTTGTCAGTGGATAGCTAACCTTTTTATTATTATTTGTGAATTTTAAGATAATTTTTGTGTAAAGTTACATTTTCTTTTAAGCAGGTTTGTGTAATCTCATTTGTCTCATTGAATTGTATTTTGTAAATATCTACATTTATATTCGTTATTTAAAAACCGGTTGATCACTAATTATAATGCACAATATATTC
Source organism: Schizothorax lantsangensis (assembly GCA_027422415.1). Lineage (NCBI taxonomy): Eukaryota > Metazoa > Chordata > Actinopteri > Cypriniformes > Cyprinidae > Schizothorax > Schizothorax lantsangensis. The sequence goes on from CM049842.1 coordinate 3,049,231, forward strand.
ACACCATATTGATTTTAGACTAATATTACAGTTTCAATAATGGTTGATGATTATTATTATTATCATTATCATCAGTTAATCATAATTGGTAGGCACCATACTGATATTCAGCTGATAATAATAAATAACAATAAAATAATTTTTAGAATTATCAATTGCTTTTATTGTTAATTGCCCCTCTTTTTACATTTAGATTACCTTTGCATCATTGAATGCACAGTTAATCTTTAAAAAAATCAATTTAATAAATCACTTTTCAGTGTTTATTTTATATTTGTTTAGTCAAAATAGTATAGAATTTTGATAGCGACCGTTTATTGGTTAACGCTATATCATCAAAATAAGTATCGCCGTATCAGTATCAAGTCAGAATTTTTAGATCACTGCATCCCTGCTAATTTTCTTGTTTTTGAGTCAAACGTGTTTCTACTACCTGTCTGAGTAAAACAAGGCCTTATAGCAATATATTTGAATTCTCAAACTGTTTGTGGATTTCTCACATTTATTTCAAATGCTACGTCTTACAACACTACATTTAGTGCGAGTTTCGTAGTGTGCAGCTGAATTCAGTCAGGAACATCAGCAGGTCACCTTCTTAGATACACACTAAACGTCTGCTTCTGACAGCCGCTGGATATTACACCGTGGCAGCCCAGCAAGTGATCATCCAAGATTCATAATTTAAGAATGAAACAACCCTTTCTTTATGAGATTGACTTTGGCATACGTTCAGATGTAATAATGATAAATGGCAGGCTGTCTTGGCTTTCGCAGCACGAGGAACCGGAGGCTGCGTGGAAGTGTTTTCACTGCACCCCGGGGTGCCGCTGCACGCTGTTGGAGAACCACTGCGCTATGACATCATCGCTGATCACAATTTTCCAACGCCGCGATGTCGACCGCCTGAAATGTACTACAGCTTTTTGGAGGACAAATTCATTTTGACTGTTGTATGAGAGAAGCTGTTTAGCTTGGAGGATGAAGATGTGGGAGGAATGGGATTTTTTTCCCTTCTCCCTTGAGAAGAGTTGAGCTCCTGTATGAATAAATTGTACATAGGCCCAGAGAGAAGAGGTCAAAGGTGATATTTCCCCAGAGAACGCTATGGAAGATATGAGAGGGATATGGATGGTTGAGGTTTCCTGAGGTGAAGATTTGCCTTAAGTAGCTCTTCTCTCAGACACACACACACACACACACACACACGCTCACAATGTGCCACTCAACCGAAGGGCTCGTTGTACTTGTTTAACCTTGTAATACACATTTCTGTCAAGCTTAATTGAAGGGGTGAGCTATTATTAGCTAAAACAATTGAATGTCATTAAGTCAAAGGAATCAGATTAAAAATAGCATGTTTCTGATGATGTTACCCATCAGAGAAGGATGTATGTAGTATTGGATAATCGAGTTTAATTTATAATATGTTGGCTGAATGGCCTATTTCTCTTATATAAGTTATGGTAAGTTTCTGTGGTTAAAGATTTTCTGTAGTAGCCATAAAGGTGGCCATTACTGCAGAGTTTAGCTTGACATTTACAGTACATTTGTTTTGCAAATTAAAATATTTACATCCTTCAAGATTTATATATTTGAATTGTATATAAAATTGAAACGGGTAAGAATTCTTGTATGGATTATGCACTATCTATTTCAGGTTTATTATTTTATGTTATATATGTAAAGGCTGTTTAATCCAAATGGATTAAAATTGTATATGTACATTTACATGTAATCAGTTATCAGATTCTTTACAAGTGAGAACAATAGAAGCAATTAAACCAACAAGAGGGCAGCAATATGTAGTGTTGGGACAAGTCCCATTTAGTCTAACACAGCACATGAAGCAAATTTTGCAGTTCAGATCTAAAATGTAGGCCTAGCTATTTTTTTGGGGGGTGTAGAATTATCATTGACTTTATATGATCAAGTTAAGTCATAACTGTATCAGCTTTCAGCCCTGCCTCACTCATCATGCATGCATACATACAGTGAATTTTAATATCTTGTTATAGGTCTGATTTGTTGAAAGATGATTATCTTTACACAGCTTGTTAGATGAGGCCATTAACATCGAGTTTCAGCAAAACACTCCAAGAGATGAGTCATGAGTCAGAGATTTGTCATCAGCAGACTTAATTAGTCAAATATGTTCTCAGACCTTCCAAAATATGACACTAGTCAACAAACTGGAACGGCACCCAGGCTTTTGCACACGTCAAATGAAATGTGTGTTTTTTATATTTAGCAAATAAATAGGAGCTCTGCATTAAGATTTGTGGAAACATATGAAGCTGTTGTGCATCACCCTTCTGGATTTTTGTTACTTCTTGAAGTTCCACAGATTTAGTCAGGGGAAATTGAGCCACTACTATCGTTCATTTTGATTAACTAATAGTGATTCTTAAATTAATCTTTTATTCTAAACAGTTTTCGGTTCATGCATGAACTAAACATTATTCTAGTGTACCTCCCATCCAAAAATCACAATAAGCTTTGCTCAAAGTGTTGGGTTTCAAATTATATCAGTTTTGTCATGAAATTAATTTAATACCATTTAATATGGTGTGACAGATGCACCTGTATGTGCCTCAGTTCAAACAGCATGTGAACCAATCATCTTGATTTTTGTTTACTTCTAGTTATAGCACCAAACAAACATGAATGAGTATCAGAAGGTATGTTGAAAGATGTTGAATGTATCATGTCTAATCGCTCAATCAGTTTCAACTGCGGAGAGACATCAAAAAACAGCTTGTAAAAAATGTCACGTAACATTACATTTACCTCAGAAAAGCCACGTTAGTAAGCTTGAAAAATAAAATAAGTCTAGATGTCTATATTTTTACCTGTTTGTGATGTTTATATTACTTGGTGTATGTTTGAATGAGTCTGTCATGAGAACAAGTTTTTATGGCAGCCACTGTGTAAATGCTTTTTATTTCAACAACAAAATCGAGTAGGAACATAATTATGTCATTAAATATATAACCTCTTTGTTCAATTTAAATACTTATATGCAACTCAATTAGCATTTGAATTGAATGAATAATTGTAACCTTTAATCTTATAGTAATGTAGCAACTGACACAGTTCTCTGTATGGTTTACAGCTTTAGTTGAGTGACAGGCATCACCGGATGAACGATGTGCAATGAACATTGTGAAGACTAGTCCTGTGGTGCGTTCAGGAGAACTGACTCTCCAAACACCAGATCATGGGTTTCACTAAGGATGAGTGCAGTTATACAAGGCTTAGGCAGTTTGCCAGATTGTTTTGCAGTGTCACTGTCATTTTGCTCTGAGCTCAGTCAGTCCTCACTCTCAAGAACCTCACAGCAGGAAGCAAGCACAGTGCAGCAGGAAGCAGTTATGGAGTCACTGGAGGACGCCACACTGGGCCGTTCAACTCAAGCCAAGCATGGGCTAAATTTGCCCAGTGCTCTGATTCCTCTTAAAACAACAGTACATTTATGTAAGAAGAGTAATTAGTAGAGGTTTCAAGACCTGAGCTGGATGTGGCAGAGAAGAAAAATGCATTCAAAATGTGCAGTTCAGGAAAGCGATGGCTCTTGGGTTTAACTCTGACTTTTAAAAAACATTCAATTTGCTTCCCTTTAGTCTTCAGGGTTTTTTAACAGGTTTTTATATGTGGATATACAGCAGTAAAGATATAAATGAAGATTAAAGAACTGCGTGAATGTAAGAATCAATCTGGTGTTTGAGATGTGATGGTAACAAGGCCTGTCCCACCGGAGCCATCGGCTGCGAGTAGTAAATGTTCCATCTGGTTCTGCTGCAGTAAATGACACCTTGCTGTTTATTAAAAAGATGAGTGGAGTTTATTAAATGTATTAAATTGCCAGTTTGGGAATCCTCACATTTCATTGGGCTCAAAGTGGTTGATAGGGTAGTTTGAAGTGATTTCTGCTGTAATGAGTAGAATCAAATAAATGGATTTGTGTTCATGAAGATAGTTTTAATGTTTTCATAGTAGTATTGATGTATTTTTATTCAAAATATGTTCATTCAAGTCACATTTATTTTTATAATATAACACGTCATTTCAAAAGAGCTTTACAGAAAATTAATGTTTCTACATTACTACATTATCAGAGGTGACTGTCAACGTAATGTGTCCATATGGCAGAAATATACATTTCTGTGATTACACAAATCACGCATATGTAAAAGAGAAACTTTGTGAAACTGTACCAGTTTGTTTCTGGTGAATTTGGTGTAATGCGCAGCCTCTAGAGCAGAGGTCTTTAACCCAGTTCCTGGGGACCCACTATCCTGTAGAGTTTAGCTACAACCCTAATCAAATGCACCTGAAGGGGCCAATCAAGCTCCTCAAGACTGCTTGAAAATTGCAGGCAGGTGTGCTGAAGCCGGTTGGAAATAAACTTTCCAGGAGAGTGGGTCCCCAGGAGCAGGGTTGAAGACCTCTGCTCTAGAGGATCTAACCTGTTTTCCTACACAGATTCTGCTTTTGACATGATGTTGGTAAATCAGTGGATGGAGTTGACTTTACGTTCCCCGTCTCTGGTTTTCAGGGGCCAGATGTTAAATCAAAGCTCTTGTGTGAGGCTGAGAGTCAGGGACAGGCTGTGGCAGTAACTAGAGGAGCTGATTCAGTGGAATCGGCAGATGAGACGGGGAGAGTCGAATGGAGGTAGTGTTTTAAGATGGAGATTCTCCTGCAGAGCTCCATGGGGAATCGAAGTAATGAGCCAAAACTCTGGGCCTTCTCGGGTCTGTGGATGCGTTTTAATGACTTGGAACAAGCAGCCTCCTGCTTGGTCACTTACACAGAGAGGTGCAGATAGAGGGAAAGAGAGAGGAACAGACAGAACTGCTCTGTGCTGTCCTCTGAGCAGCTTGATTTACTAATGAGGGCAACCTCAGAGACCTGAACAACATTCACTTCTCTCTGCTGTTTTGAAAGTTCATTCACACCGAGTCCATATGTTTGGCACAAAAATCATGTTCGGCAAGTTTCATTTTCAGTTGAGCAGAAAAATTGAAATACATTTCTTGAAACAGCTAATTTTGTCCTCCATACACAAGACATGATATAACAAACAAAGTGATTTGTTTCACTTAATTAAATTAATTATTTAAGTTATTTATTTATTTACAGGCAGTTTGTATTGTTAAGCCCTGAAGTTTTTGCATTGTTTGTGTTTTTTTATTATTATTTTGTTTTATTTATTTATTGATTGATAGATTTTTATTGAAATATTGCAATTGGCATTAAACATTTGGGTGCAAATTAACAAATATTATCATTAGTGGTTGACCGATATGGATTTTTTTGAATGCTGATATCTTAGGGAGCAAGGTGGCTAATGATCAATATAAAGCAAATATATATATATATATATATATATATATATATATATATATATATATATATATATATATATATATATATATATATATATATGATATCACACAATGTAAAAATAGTAAAAGCAGTACTGTCACAATAAAAGTCCTGTGTTTTGTCAAAATAAAGGCCCTCTTCTGACACATTGGCCAAACAGAAAAATTTATCAGCCAATGCCGATTAAAAAAAAAAAAAATCCAAAATATTTGCCAGTGTATTGGCCTGGATGATATATTGGTTGACCACTAATTATTATTTGTCATAATTGCATCACACTTGTTGTGAATAGACCTTTATGATTTGCACAAAGTAAAAAGTTAATATTAGGGCTGTCAATTTGATGCTAGTTAAGTGCAGTTTTATTGATTTCTATATGTAAATTAGGATCAGTGATAGATTTATTGATATTCAGTGGAAATAAAACTCTTGACTTTCAAAGCCACTTTTTAGTAGATTATAGTAGCGTGTGTGTATACTGTAGATATAAATAACAATAAAAATCTTAATATATATGCAATACTGATGCAATTTTACTACTCTTGCTTCAAACATGGAAAAGCAATAAGCAACTTTTTTTTTTTCCCTTCCTGGTTCTGTTGTGTCCAGCCTCTAATCATATGGATGCATTTCTCAGCAAATATTGATGCATGCAAGTACAGTATGTGGTTAAGTTGATTAATCGGCATATCATACAGTTAATTATCTGTAGTCAGTTGACAGCCCTTTTTAATGTCCATTTTAACCCCTGAGAAACATGTAAACTGCCAGAAAGTGCTAATTGCTTTTTTGTGTCTCATACATATATTTCATACTTGGTTCTAGCACCTAAAGCCTGTGGGTAATTTATGTATCACTTGTAGGTATATTTAGCTGAGCACACATATTCAGTTGCTTCTCTGCTGTCAGACCTCTACTGTTCAGAGAGCTTTTGCCTGTGTAAGACACTGTAAATTGTGCTTTCAATGTGACTTAATTAAAGATGTGTGTGCGTGTCCATGTGCAGGAGCTGACAACTCCATTCATTTGCACAGACTGCCAGCACAGTGTCGAACACTCTGCTAAATCAATGCAATTTAACTCTGCTCACTAACGTAGTGATTTATCCCACCGATCTGAGCGTGTGCAGAAACAGCTCACCATATACACATAAATCTACAGCCTCTGTGCCCTCCGAGCACGGATAAATATTTCTGAAGTGCTGTTACAAATCTCTCTCTCTCTATCTCTCTCAGTTTTGGCCATCAGATGCAGTATATCGGCTTGATTTCCAGTTTGTGGGCTGCTTGGGTGGGAATATTCCCACAGACTAATTGATTCTGGCGGATTCGCTTTCACCAAAGCAACGGCAGTTAGTGCACATCTAGCAGAAAATCCCTTAAATAGCATAAAAACACATTTCCACTTAGTGTAATTTTATCATGTGTTGCGAGGCGATAATTTATGGTACCGTAATGGAGTTGGAGTTCACTGCATCCTGGCGGTTCAATAATGCAGATGGGTATTTCCATACAAAGGCTACTGCCAGATGCATGGGTTGTAAGATGCAGTCTATTAAACTAGCTGAATGATCACTCTTTCCTCGAAAGGAAGATTTTAGCTGCAGATCCTGTTAAACCTTTAATGGGGTCTAGAAAGTTAATGGTCCTTTATTTTGGCTTACTGAAGAGATACAAGACAAGCACTAACAATGTTTGTTAAAATGTTAAAGCAAGGAAGTTTTAATGATTTATAAACTGACATCTGTTAAATGAGAAATTGAACTTATGGTAAATGTACGGTATATAGTTCCTGCATCACTATCGGCACCAAACAGTGTTGTAGAAAATGCATATATTTTTATTTGTTTGTTTGGTTGTTCATTTACTTATCAGAATGTGGTGCTAAATAAGTTACATTTTTGGCTTTTGGGACCATAAAAAATTGTTACCAGGCAAAGTATAAATTTGAACTACCAGCTCAGCCGGTGATAGTTAGTGTTGAACATTGAACTGGTAAACTTTTGACTCTGTAAGTGAATAGTTGTGGAATAAAAAAGAAAGAATGTTTTATTTTAGTTTAATTATTTATTTATCTTATCTATCTTATGTTTAATTCATTAAATTACATCAGACTTGATGTGGACAGGCTTTTATGATTTAAAAAAAACATTAATCTTATGTTTCTCAATTCAGCATGTTAATTAAGCGCAATGTATTTAATATATAAATAAACTTATTAAATAATTACATAGACCACTAAGAATCTACTATTCAATGGTAATAATATAATTGCATTTTATAGCTTGTCTCCCTCCTTCAAGTTCTCTTGACTGTTTTTTAGGAAAGTGTTAGTGCAGTTCTCCTCATATGACCACACAGTTTGAGGTATCTTTCATGTTACATGCTAAAGTTTAGATTTCTTCAACTCTGTAACTCCAGTTATGAGCAGCTGTTTTCACTGCACATATTTGAGAAGGCAAATTTCACATCTTCTTTGTCTGCTTTAAAATAAGATATGATCTTGAATAGAACCATATTTCCTTGACACATTTCCTGGTTGTGAAACATGACTTTGTGGAATTTCTTTAGGAAGTCATAGGCAACGGTTGCAGCGCAGAACAGCCGGAGGAATTCTGGAGGTGTAGGACTTGGAGAGATTCTTGCACTCCATTTTAAAAAAGTCAGTGTGTCTTTTTCCAACATCCATTCACTATTCATCTTTCTCTCGCTCGCTATCTTTCTCCTCTGGATAGCTGAGGAGGCAAAGATCAGTAGCTGACGGCTGCATGCAGGAAAGCTGGTGGAAGTGCTGAAACATGAATTGCACTTGACATGCTGTTTCTCCCTTACGCCGAGCACAGGAAGTGTCAGATGCTTGTGTAGGTGTTCCACTGATGAAGCATGTTGACTTACAGAATCAAAGCTGTCTTGTGTGACACGACAGACATTCAGCTGTGATGTCTTTATGCCACATTAACCAAAATATCAGCTCTGACTTCACTGAACTCTTTGGGAATACATTAGTGCTGTGATGGAGGGCTCTCGTAGTTGTTTTGACAGCTTTTTGAGGACGTGTGTAGCAGCAGAGCCGATAAATTGTGGAGTTGAGGCACTGTAAAGTACCAGTCATGTGATTTATTGCTTGTATCAAAAAATACTTTGAACAGTTTCCCTTCAAGCAGAACATTTCTGAACATTGGTTTTTATGCTCTGACTTAAATTTAGTGCAATTACGATGATGTAAAGTTCATAACAGCACAGAGAAAGCCTCAGAATGCCGTACAAATGAGATCTCAGATATTATTCTTCATCTTTATTGTAAAAAGAACTGTGATGCTGCTTTTCTCAAGGTATATGTTAAATGAGCCACATCTTAACATCATGTTTAGCGATGTTTTCTTGTCAAAGCACAGCAATTAATGTAATGTAATTACTACTTGTTGACTACTACAGAGAGAGAAAGAATGATGGCAGAATTTACATTTCAGAAACAACCAGTAATAATTACATTTTACATATAGACACACACACATTATTACACTTACAAATAAATAAATAAATATTTCAAATAAATGCAGTTTATAAAACTTTTTTTACCTGAAATAAAAATGTGTCATGGTTTATTAAATAAAAAATGGGCAGCACAATTGTTTTCAGCATTGATAATAGTAAGAAAATGTTTATTGAGCAGCAAATCACATATACAGTATATGTGACCATGGACCACAAAACCAGTCATAAGAAGCACGGGTAGCCCATATTTGTAGCAATAGCCAACAATACATTGTATGGGTCAAAATTATCGATTTTTCTTTTATGCCAAACATCATTAGGATATTAAGTAAAGATCATGTTCCATGATGATATTTTGTAAATTTCCTACAATAAATATATCAAAACTTATTTTTTGATTAGTAATATGCATTGCTAAGAACTTCATTTGGACACATTTAAAGGCGATTTTCTCAATATTTTGATATTTTTTTTGCACCCTCAGATTCCAGATTTTTTAATAGTTGTATCTCAGCCAAATATTGTCCTATCATAACAAACCATACATCAATGGAAAGCTTATTTATTCAGCTTGTAGATGATGCATAAATCTTGTCTTGTAATATAGTCCATGTATATAGTACACAAATGATGACATTCCTTTTGTTTTTTTTGGTTCAACTCTCCCATTAAGCCACCACAACCACATTCTCAAAACAGCTAAAACTGCTATTGAAAGACCTGAACACACATTCTGTCCATTGTTGTCTTCTCTTTTATTCAGAGGAAGCCAGTGTGTCATTTGATCAATATTTAATCTCTTTTGCGTCTCCTGCTGTGGCTGCTAAAAGGCATATCAGGTTAACTCCTCTGAACTATTGATATATATTCATTTGGACAGACTTCTTCATTATTCTTTGAGCTTTATAGCTTATTTAAAAAAAAAAAATATGTTCTCTATTTTGTAGTGTGTGATTTCATACTCATTTCCATTTAAATTATAATTCCCTGCTGATTTCAAGTCCTTGTAACTTTTTAACATATCACGTTCACGCGCTCTTTCAACATGAATATTTTTTTTTGTTTTGTTTTTTATGTTATGTTGGATTCAGTAGTGGATAATGAGGAACAGTGTGGAACAATAGTAGTGAACGTCAGCTGGTTGCCAGATTTTAGGACATGTCTCTTGACCAGATGCAGGTGGTTTAGATGAGTATGGTGGAATGGAATAAACTCTTTCCTTTTCCCACCAAATCTCAGTGTTTTTTTGTGTTTGCTCTCTGAGGCCTTGTGGTCATTCAGACTGAGCTGTTCTGATTTACTCCACATGACCCAGCGTTCACCAGCAAATCAAAATACCAAAATCTTTCCAGATGCTGTAAGGTTTTCTTTGGTTTTGTTGAATGTTCACCCTTGCCCTTCTTTGTTTGTGAAAGATAAATGTGTAAACACATGGTGGGTTTCTTAACTGAAGCTTATTATTTGCTTTATTTAAACTGTGATGACCTTTGAAAATCTATGTTACTCATGGTTTTAAGAGAAAAAATAATAATTTGTTCTGCTGTATCTTGCCATAAAACTGACAGCACAAAATCATTTCCATGATCATTAGCGCCAACTGCAAATGTGACTGACCAAACTGATACAAACAAACTTGTAGTCATTTTTCTTGGTATTTCAATGGGAAAATGGTTTTATACTTTGCCTAAATATTATTATTATTATTATTATTATCATCATCATCGGAAATTCCAGTGAATTAAATACTTATTTAAAAATGTGGATTTTATTTTTAATAAATTGTGTTTTATTTTAATTAATTTATTTCATTTACTTTATTTTATTTTGTTGCTTTTTTAAATTAATGGATGGAAACCAAAATATAAGATTATTCATAAGTAAATAATACGGTCATCCTTGTATAGAGCCATACCACCCAGCTCTCCAAGCTTTCCTATTTCAGGCTTTATGTCCTCTGGATGTCCTGAGTCTGATGGGTCATCGATGAAGGAGACTGTAAAAAAAAACAAAGAAAGAAAGGCTGATTGTCCTGGTGAATTTTACCCTACAGAGGCAGAGATAAGGACAGAAGAGCATGTTCTGGTTATCTACTGTAAAAACATAAATCACTCATTCTGTTGGTTTAGGTTTGAATTAGTGGTGTCAAAATTAGCATGTTAACGCGGGAGATTAATTTTTTCAGATTAACACGTTAAAAATATTTAACGCAATTAACGCAGGGGCGGGGCTAGGGTTGGCCACCCCATTCACAACTGCTGCCTCTGTCTCTTTTTCTTGAAAAGGATTGCGTTTATTTAGATGCAGAACATCTTTATGACCACATCAAACGGGAGACGTTTCAGACGCGCGCTCTAACATCGCCTCCGCGCCAGGCGCGAGTCAAACGAGTGCGGAAAAGATACTGTGCTCGTAGCGCGCGCTCTTCAAATACACGCACAAAGGTGCCGGCACGCGCTGCAGCCTGTATCATTTCATATCAAACAGCGAAAGAAACTACGTGCATGCAATGTCCTAGTTATGCCGTCAGTTAAGGCATGAAGTTACCAAAAAGCATTACAGTATAATTGAGAGCTATCAATTTTAACATTTATTAGACTTAACTTCTAATTTAAGTGAACTTAAAACAATCTTCACACAAACCCATTACAATAAATGACATATTTAGCTACCTGACATATTAAAGCTGCCTTAAAACTGTGTGCATGCATGCAATATGATATGCGTCACATTTAAGAACATGTCTCTGAAATGGTTTTAAAAACTGTCCTGAGGCACCCCAGCACTGTCTCCCTCATCTAACACACTCGATTAAACTCGTCCGCTCATTAGAAGAGACTTTAAAACCTGGAGTGGGTCAGAAAGCAGCAGCAGCTTTTAAAACAATAGCAGCCAAATAAGCTAATAACCAGCTGCTGTGATGTCTATTAATCCAAGAACAAAAGAAAAAAGAGGAAATCAATAACTTTTATAGCTTTAAGGGGTTCATCTATATTTAATTTAGAATTTAGTGTTTGGTAACTATTCATTTTCTGTATATTTCTGCTGAAGGGCACAGGTAGCTAAATATGTCATTAATTATAATAGGTTTGTGTGAAGATTGTTTTAAGTTCACTTAAATTAGAAGTTAAGTCTAATAAATGTTAAAATTGATAGCTCTCAATTATACTAATGCTGTATATACAAAATAATGCTGAATGGCTACACTCAATGGTTAAATATTAAGGGGGAAAAACAATTTTATAGAGACATCAGTAGTATTGATATCAGTGATGCTGGCCTTCAATCATAAAAAAAGGTGCCATTAAAGAAATATTAAAAATGTACTGTCTTTATGTTGTTTGTACATTGTACATTTGAAGATTGAATGTGAAATTATTGCAATATAAAACTATATTTCAAAACTTTTAATGTTAGGTGGGATTAATCGCGATTAATTTTAGAAAAATGTGCGATTAATTAGTTAAATTTTTTTAAACGATTGACAGCACTAGAATATATTCAGTGAATGAACAGTTTAAATTGCTGATGTTTCAATATAAATATATGGCCCAAAATCCAGTGTAACAAAACAATATGGAAGTATAAGTGAAAATGCATAGTTTGATTCAGAGTTTTTAACCAAGAGTGTGTGCAGTACACACAGTCTCACTCCTGTTATGTTTAATTTCATCTTCAGATGCATTGATTTGTTTTGATATCTTGCAGTGCTCTTTGACTTGATGAAAATGGGCCTTTGTGAACCCATGTGTTTGTCCAACTGTAAATAGCTGTAGTTCATTTAAACAGGCAAGGTCAGTATTTTGCCGTTTGTTTTTCTTGTCAGGTTTTGTTTTAATCACACAATAAGTGAGCAGAAACAGAGAATGATATCAGACTTACTGGAAAAGTCACCCTATGATTATCATTCAGAAACATGAAACAGATGCAGGGCTCTGAGAACCGTTTTTCTTTTTCTTTTTTTCTTTTCCACTTCTTTCCATTCTCTTTTCTCAGTTTCTCCCTTTTTCTCTTCATTTACTTTTCCTTTCCTCTCTGTTTCCTCTTTTACTGCGCCTTTCCATCTTCTTACAAACCTTTCCTTTTTCTTTTCTTCCTCTAGTTTCTTTCCTTCTTGTTCCTCCTTTCCTCTTATTCTTTTGCTTTCTCTCTTTTTCCTTTCCTTTCCTTATTACACTTTGCTACCTTCTACTCATTTCTGCTACTTTCTACCCCTTTTCTTACCTTTCTGCTCCTTTACACTCCTTTCTGCTCCTTTAGGCTTTTTCTCCCACTCCTATCTTTTCTCTTGTCTCTTCCTTTTTCTTTCTTCTTCCTAGTCTTTAAAAGGTATTTGACGTTGTTGTGCATATACATGTTTTGCAGTAATTGAACTGATATCATGAACCTCTCACCTGCAGAGTAAGTGGATAACATCTCTCCTTCTGTCCTGTTCTTTTCCCCCCTGTCAGAACGAGAATGTTTCGGTTAAAATGGAAAAGAGGAAATGGGAGGAGATTGTACTCAAACAACAGAAGGAGGCCGAGGAGAACGTGACCCCTGACATAGACGAGAACAGCTTCTACAATCTGGCCACCAGCATGGGTCGAGACCAGGAGCGGGTGAAAGATCGTCTGCTGAAGAACACGTACTCCAAGAAGAGCAAACGAGTGAGTCTGTCATCTCTTTCTGCAGGTTAAGTGATAGCTTGATGGACAAGAGCAGCGGTGCCCAAAACCCATGTGATCTTATACCTGTTCCTGAGTGTTGACGGCTTTGACCGGTGTTGACCGGATTAATGCGGCCGTCGCAGTCGTTGCTGAATGCCTGCTGTTTCTGGAAGGGTCCAGTGAGGTGTGTGCATATGAATGTGACAGCAGTACATCAGCGGCTGACAGATTACTGGTCTAGAGCTGTGTTTAAGCCGCACAGCGTGCTGTTAATGACCAAGAAGAGCAAATATAACCATCTCTCGCTTCCTGTATCCATTTTCTCTCTTCCTTGTTTTGGCTTATTTGTAGCATTTCTTGATAGTGATATTACAGACAGTACAGGATGTGTAGGGTTGAAGTGGAGAAAGATCTGTCTATCGTTCAATCTATCTGTCTGTCTATCTACCTGTCCATCTATCTGTCTGTCTATCTACCTGTCTATCTACCTGTCTATCTACCTGTCTATCTATCTGTCTGTCTATCTACCTGTCTGTCTACCTGTCTGTCTATCTGTCTGTCTATCTATCTGTCTGTCTATCTACCTGTCTATCTACATGTCTATCTACATGTCTATCTACCTGTCTATCTATCTGTCTATCTACCTGTCCATCTACCTGTCCATCTATCTGTCTGTCTATCTACCTGTCTATCTATCTGTCTATCTACCTGTCCATCTATCCATCTGTCTGTTGCTCTGTCTTTGTATCTATCAGTCTGTCTGAATGTCTAGCTGTTGTTTTGTCTAGCTATCATTCTGTCATCTAGTTGTTCTGTCTATAATTTCAAATTCAAAAGTGCTCTATTGACTGTAAACAATAAAATATTTCCAAAGCTTGGAATATATGTGCAAAAAAAATCATAACCATGAAAAGATCAAAATACTAGAAGAAAACATAACACAATTTACACTTAAACAGTGTAACAAATTAGAACATGAACATGTGATACCACAGTGTTTAACACATATAAACAAACACACACACACTGAGGGTCACTGTGGTGTACAGTAGGGAAACACACTGAGGTCAGACACAGTAACACATTACACACATTCACCTGCTGTCTCTCAGGCTCTGGCACATCCACACGTATCTCACAGCTAGTGCTGCTGTCTGTCCCTCTCCTAATATTATCTTTATCTGTTCCTCTTCAGTCACGGCTGTAAAGTTCTTTATGATGCTTGTGAATTTGTTCAGGTCTCTTATTGATTTAAATTTGTGGCAGTGAAGTAGGAAGTGCGTCTCTGTCCTGTCTTCCAGTGAGCACACACTCTTTGCTCTCTGGGTAAGCAGCTCTTTTTGTGTCTGCCGGTCTCGATGGCTAGACTGTGCTCACTGAGCTTGTACTTGGTCAGGATGTGTCTCTGCTTTGTGTCTCTGACACTCTGGAGATATTCTACCTATTCATAATTTGATTTCATAGTTCAATAGAATTGTAATATACCTTGGGTTTTAGTTTCTTGATCCCAGTGTTCTAGATATGTCTTTTTAGATTGATTTATTTTGATGTTTGGGTGAGAGGCAGTGCTGGTCTGAGACTGGTTAGTGTTAGTAGAGTTAGTCAAGTTAGTAAGTTTTAAGCACTTTAAAATGTAGCGACTCAAATGTGGGACTCAATTTTAGATGCATTTTAGTGATCTTTTTTGCATAATAATCAATGAGAATCGGCCTAATTCTGCCCAACATACATTATTGGGTGTTATCCTTGGTAATTTTAGAACAAGTTGGCAGAATTCTGTGTGTATGGATTCCTTTGGACGCCTGTCCCATCTACTGTAGTTCTAATCATTGAGTGGACCCCACACCTTGAAGATTTTGAAGGCTATTGAAGATTTTACACGAAGTTGGAATCTGTAATTCAAATAATTTTAAGATTTTTTTTTTTAATGGCATATAGAGCTCTTTGAACTTTATTTTCGAGAGCTTTCACTGCCATACTGAAACCCCCGATGCAGTGATGATCAGGCCGAGGTAAGTGTACTGCATCGTGTGTTCTAGGGCGGTGCTGCCTAGGTTTAACTGGTATCTGTTAATGTTGGTCTTTTTGTGGTTTACTGCCAGGGCCCAGTTTTAGCTCAGCAGGTCTAGTTGCTGCTGTAGTCCCTGTGGAGTGGATGACAGCAGCACCAGATCATCTGCGGAGAGCAAAAGCTTGATGTTTTTGTCTTGTAGAATGAGTCCAGGGCTGTAGACTGTTCCACCTGCATCGCTATTTCATTACTGTAAATGTTGAACAGATTGGACTCAGGCTACAACCCTGCCACACACCTCTTGAATCTCTTCTGGGTGAAGAATTCAATACGTTTATTGCCAATTCGTATTGCACATTTGCTGTTTGAATACATAGATTTTATGTCATAAACTTTACCCACTAAACCACTTTGTAAAGTTTGTAATATAATTAGTGCTGTCAAAGTTAACGCGTTAACGCAAATTCATTTTAACGGCACTAATTTTTTTAACGCGCGATTAACGCAGCGCGTATTTTCTGTAGTTGGAGAAATGGAGATGCACAGTGTTGCCAACTTAGCAACATTGCAGACCCCTTTAGTGATCTTTTTCCCTTCAAAAAAGCGCCCAAACCTAGTTTCTGAGAATCACCGGTACTGCGCGAGCGCGAGGTCCTGCTCTCCCAGCACGCGCACCATAGACTGTAAAAAGACGCGCACACACACCTCTCTCTCTCTCTCTCTCTCTCTCTCTCTCTCTCTGCTTCTGCTCAGATTCTCTCCCAGCGCGCGCACACACCTCTCTCTCTCTCTCTCTCTCTCTCTCTCTCTCTCTCTCTCTCTCTCTCTCTCTCTCGCTCTCTCTCTCTCTCTGCTTCTGCTCAGATTCTCTCCCAGCGCGCGCACACACCTCTCTCTCTCTCTCTCTCTCTCTCTCTCTCTCTCTCTCTCTCTCTCTCTCTCTCTCTGCTTCTGCTCAGATTCTCTCCCAGCGCGCGCACACACCTCTCTCTCTCTCTGCGTCTGCTCAGTTTCTGTACAGCGCGCGGCAGAGAGGAGCAGCGCTTTAATTCAGTTAAACACAGATATTATGTTGCTTCTCTAATTTAACATGCAAGTATAGCCGAAATCACAGCACAGCTATTGTCTTTATCTTATGTGTATTTGATTTCATCAGACGACGGTGCGATTATCATGATTTTTTGTGCAGATTAACATCTTGGAAGGGAGAGCTGGTTATGTACTCTAGTCTTAATGGGTCGTGTTTCAGTCACTATTTCATATTCATTCCGTTGTCTGACAACAGAAACAATAAAATATACCAATGAAAACAGTTTTATTGAGAATTTAGCTTCATCAAAATACAGTATGTGGGCAAAGATAGGGAAACAAATGTAATAATAAATAATAAATGTACATTTTGCATTTTCAGAAGAAGAGCTGCCCTGTGTGCAAAAATGTAAACAGGTTTGTGTTGGTAAATTGCTCAGTGCAAAGAAAGAGAAGTAATGGGAACCTGGTATTTCTTTTTTCATGCGTCTAATAGATATGAACAAGTTCTTTGAAAAACATCTATGACCTTTGAAACATGTCTACTCTTCATGCTTTATGTTGACTATGGTTTCAGTAATAATAAACATACACTATATTGCCAAAAGTATTTGGTCACCCCCTTCTAATGAACAGGTTTGACTACTTTAGTAATTTCTATGAGTACAAATCTTAATGTTAAAGCATATAATGATATTCTAGGAAATTGTGTGCTTCTAATATTATAGCAACAGTTTGGACAGGACTCTTTTCTATTCTAACATGACAATGCCTCTGTGTATAAGACGAGGTTGAAAAAGAAAATGATTGATTCAGTCAGTGTGGAAGAACTTGACTGGTCTGCATAAAAGTCCTAATCCCAGTTTAACACCTCTGGTGTGACTGTAAATACAGACCTTGAGCCAAAAACTCATCACCAAACACCAATATATATTATACACAGAGGCATTGTCATGTTAGAATAGAAAAGGGTCCTGTCCAAACATTAAGATTTGTACTCATAGAAATTACTAAAGTAGTCAAACCTGTTCATTAGAAGGGGGCGACCCAATACCTTTGGCAATATAGTGTACATTTGCATAAAGCATCCAAATTTGTCCATGCCCATGTTGATTAGAGTATTAACATTTTGAAAAGTATTGATTTAAGGTACATTTAGAACAAATAAAAATGTGCGATTAATTGCGATTAATCGCGAGTTAACTCAAGACAATCATGCGATTAAATTTTTTAATCGATTGACAGCCCTAAATATAATCTGTTGTGCCAAATAGAATCAAATGATTTTTTGAAGTCAACAAAGCATTCAAATATTTTTCCATTTTTGGTCTGTTTTACATGTTTATTGATTGGGTGTGAAGGGTGTAATTGTGGTCAGTAGTTCTGTGATTTGGAAGGAAGCCAATCTGACTTGGGTACAGGACTTTGTGTTTGTTAAGGAAGTTTACAATTCTACTGCTAAATAACTTCCCCAGATTACTGCTCACACAAATGCCTCCAGAATTATTAGGGTCCAGTTTATCTCCACTCTTGTGGATCGGTCTAATAAGCTCTTGGCTCCAGATGTCAGGAAAACAGCCTAAATACAAGGTTGAATAATTTGAGCACATCTGTCTGAAGCTCAGGTGTGCTGTGTTTCAGCATTGCACCTAGAAGATTTTTTTTTCATTTTTGGCTTTTGAGATTTTTTTGGGGTCAATTTTTCTTGCATAATTGGAAAGTCCAGTGGTTTTTGATTGTTTTTAATTGTGTTTTCATAAGTTTGTATACTTTGTTTGATCTGATTATAATTTTCATTGAGTTGTTTTGGTGAGATTTCTTCATATACATTTTCTAAATATTATTTCATTCAAAAGTTTCCATCTTGTATTGTTAAGTCTTATGGTTTTGTTGTGCTCAGATTATTCACATATCCCAGAACTGATTATGATTTATTGAATGTTCTATTTCTTGTAAACCTTTTGGTTGTCTGACCAGAGGAGAACGGCACACTATTTCCCTGTTTAATCCTGTAAAGCTGCTTTGACACAGTCTGCATTGTAAAAAGCGCTATATAAATAATGCTGACTTGACAGCATCTTTGTTATTTTTTGAAAATTCTGGGTCTGTGCTTTTAGGACCAAATGTCTAAGAAGGAAGACCATGAATATTACAACAACTTTTATGAAATGCACACATTAGTATTATTAAAGATAAACCTATTTAGTAAGACAGAGAGAAATGGCATGTGAAAATGTATGTGGTAAACTATCTGTCTGCCTAACTGATTTTTATTTTTTTTTGTCTAGCAATCATTCTGTCTGCTCAAAGTGTCAGCGACAAACTTTCTGAAAGTGTGGTTATAGTGGTTACTACACCCCTGGTGCTAACAGCTAGACCATAACTCCAACTCATGATCCTTTCCTTCCTTCCTCGCTCTGTCTTCTGTCACTCATTCTGAGTTTTCTAAAAGGACAGCTTTCTGACACCATGAGGACAGATAGAATATTATCAGGCTAGAGTTAAAGCAAAATGGACAGACAGAGCAGGGTTCATCCCGTGTCTGTCACTTGCCTCCTCCCAGAGCTATCTGATTACCCTCCCCTGAAGACTTCTCCATCACTGTAGCCCAATGCATATAAAGCAGCTTCTCTCCAGATGGGATCGCTGTCTGATCACAGGCCTTTGTACGTTCACTCTCACTGGCAGCACGTTTAAATGCAGGGTGTTCTAGCCCTGCGTGGGCGTCTATCAGACTCTCATACACCCGCTGGCAGCTCCGTTTCCCTCTCTGATCAGAAATAATGGGGAAAAAAGAAAACCACTTTCATATCGCTGTAATTGCAGAGCGGAAGGCTCTCCACAAAGCAGCCATCTGGACGGGGAGAGACTGTGAATGCGCATGGGCCGCTGGTGTGTGTGTGTTTATGTTTCCTTGCTGTAGAGATGCAGAGGGACACACACAGCATGTCTCTGATCAGCATGTCGGGGCTTTTGATGCACAGCTCGGCTTGATTTCTGTCTGAACAGCCCGTGATCACACTTTTTATTCATCAAAGCATTTAAATATTAACTTTTTTTCTCACGCATGCAACTCATAATGAGTGAGTGAGTGGAGCATGTTCAGTGATTCAGCTAGTCATATGCTTGCTTTTTTTTCAGTAAATCAGATCTCCATGCAGTGCAGCATGCATTAGACTCTAGCACACAGGACCTGATTGAGGCATCTATCTTTGTGTCTATCTGTCCATTAGGGCTGCATGCGAAAGCCGGTTCCGTGATTAGCGGTAAATCTCCATCACCTGTTTTCAAATGGAGCGGCATTTAATACACAGAGCCGTAGTTCACTGACAAGCTACGCAATTCGCGTTCAGAATCGCAGATGAATCGCCTTCGATAATGAACGTGATATTGTGTAGCTTGTCAGTGATCTATGGCTCTGTGTATTAAATGCCGCTCCATTTGAAAACAGGTGATGGAGATTTACCGCTAATTACGGAACCGGCTTTACTGACGAGATGCGCATGACTATCGCATGCAAAATATCATGCAGCCCTACTGTCCATCATTCTATCTATCTTTCTATCATTCTTTCTGTTGTTCTGTCATGTTAGCATTCATATCTGATAGAAAGAATTATATCTGATTGAGGTATCTCTATCTATCTATCTATCTATCTATCTATCTATCTATCTATCTATCTATCTATCTATCTTTGTTGTTCTGTCTGTTTATCGTTCTATCTTTCTTTTGTTCTGTCATATCTACCGTTACACCTATCGATCTGTCATTCTATCTATCATTCTTTTGATCTATTAATCATTCCGTTGTTCACTCTATTCTGTCGTTCCATCTATAGTTCTGTCTTTCTATCTATTGTTCTCTTTCTATCAGCTGAATAACCTTTTTTAATTTATAGTAGTTATCTTTACCAAACAACAATAGAAGTCTGTAGCAAGTCCCTATTTAGATAAACATCTGTCTGTGTGTGAGAGACGAGTTTGATTGAGTGTACTAGAAACACACATCAGTATTAGCATCAGTATTAAATCAGTATTAGCATTAGCATCAGTATTAAATCTAGCACTGACTGCCTCATACCGCTCTGGGAGAGATGGAGAGCGAGAGAGAGCACCCACCAAACACAGACAAAACTGCATGATTTTTCAGGATGAGCTCATGTAACTCAAGGGAATCTTTTCCTTTCTGCTTTCAAGGCAGAAACTCCATTATGTGAAGTTAAACTCATAGCTGATCCAGTACCATCATGCTCTCTAATGTGCTGGATGATGCTGGCTTCAGGTTATCACCCCTCAGGGCACATCAACCACAGCAGTGCTGAGGGCCAGGACACCGCTCACAGAGAAAAAAACAACAACACATGTTTTTATAGATCTTTGCCAATATCTCCCACTCATATGTACGCTCTACCGTGGGGTCGTGTAACCTGTTGGTTAAAGATATGGGCAGATAACCGAATGGATGTAGGTCACCGCAAGTGATCTATGAAGTATTGCCATTGTGCCTTAGACACTTAACCTCAAGTTACTCTGTCCTCTCTGTAATTACTGGAAGCTTCTGCTTGAGTTCCAAAAGCACCAGCTAAAGGGCAAATCAGATTAGATACAAGTGTCTAACTTTACACAGTCTTCTTAAAGCTAAAGTGTGTCATTTTTCTTTGCTGCAGAGACAACTATGAGTAAGCCATTTGTAGGTTGATTCCTTCAAAAAAGCTAAAACACTCTCTCTATCAAAATGTTAATTAATTGTTATTAAATGTTGTTCTTGCAGTTCTGTTGTGATGACTCTAATGGCACAGAAATTGCACATTTCACTTGCAATATGACTGAATTACATGTTTTCCCCCAACGTTAACAGCTTTTTCTCAGGCCTTGTTATATCTAAAAAAAATGAATAAATGCTAACAGAATGACAGTGAAGATATTTACTTGCTCTGCAAAACATCCTATTCTTAATGAGTGTTTTTTTATATTATTAAAAAAAAAATTAAACGAGATGAATTTACTTGTGAAGCAAC
The DNA here is from genome assembly GCA_027422415.1 of Schizothorax lantsangensis. Lineage (NCBI taxonomy): Eukaryota > Metazoa > Chordata > Actinopteri > Cypriniformes > Cyprinidae > Schizothorax > Schizothorax lantsangensis. The sequence goes on from CM049842.1 coordinate 3,070,816, forward strand.
ACTGCATAAGATATTAAAGATGCAATCTCTGAAAACAAGACTTAATATGACTGTATTTTGTCTTACTCCACTGGGAGATTTTTGTATATAGTTGTATAGTTTCAAGTATAAACAAGCTGAAAATAAGTGAAGTTATCCAAGTGCAGTAAGACAATACACTTATTCAAGATGCTATGAAAACTGAATATCTTATGCAGTGTGCATAAGTGTGGCTCTCCAAGTTAAATTTGCCTATTTTAAAGGCTCATTATATGTTTTCACTGGATAGCAAGTCAAAAAGTCTATTTAAAAATTCATTAAGAAGTAATTTGTGTACCGTACTTGTACAGCTGGTTGTATATTATGCAACATGCAATTTCATGTAAACAAGAAGTATTAGTTTATCAAGCATAAGCCAGTCAAGGAGAGGACCAAACAGTTTAAGCTAATCTGTTGGTATCAGATCTGCTGGTAGTGTCATTTATTTACATTTATGTAATGTATTTTTTTGTAGGCAGGGTTATCACAACATTAATTGTGCCAGGCAAATAGTGTTTAGTTTTGTGAATGAGACGTAATCTGTTTGCATTGTAAAGAAACTTTGAGTTGATACAGCACAGCCTGGTTAAATTGAATCACAGGTTGTAAGCAAATAAGATGAAGGTTTTTACATTTGAAATACAGTACAGAAAAAGTGTACAATCAACTCATTCAATGTGTGCATGTCTGACAGTGAAACTATTGTGATCGGAGAAAAGTCGAAGCATTAAAAAAAATCTGTTTTTTCTCAGTTTATTGATTTGCATGTAGATGTTGAACAGTGCATGAAAACACTTAATAGTTATTGCATAAAAACAACTTCTAGTGTATTGTGATCTGAGGCTGAAACAAACATGAATCAATGCCTCTCAAACTTTAAAGAGAGAAACACACAGCAGGCCTGCTTCATTTGAGCTTGAAGGATACTTCACTTACTGCACATTACTATTAACAGAACATCCCGTACCAGAGTATGCACAGAAAATTGAGAATAACCTTGAATTCACACACAGCAATGCTCAGCACCCATTTTTGGGACCGATGTTTGTACCAGGTTGATTAGATCTTTCTACTGGATTGCTTACACAAGACATTTCTGGCCTTTTAAGCTGAAATTGGTTCAATATTGCACAGCCCCCTGTACAATTTATGCCTTACAGAATGTGACATATTCTTCAAACGCTCACTTTGTCTAATAGCAGCTGAGAGACTGAAAGGGCGAGCTGTAATTTCACCCAGGCTCAGATGTCTGACGATAGGGATTTGCTCAGCGCAGCACTTGCAAGGTTGTGAATTAGCCGCCCGGCCTGTATTCAACAGCCAGAAACTATGACGGATAGAGTCTGAGAAAGGAGAAGTCTGCATGTTTGAAGTACTGTGCATTGCTCAGTCTGATATGAGATGATTTCTCATAGTTATGCAACAGAACGAGCAGTGAGAAATGCAGAAGACCGAAGTGTGAAAAGTCTGTCTTGTTTTGTCTGTAGATGAACCGCTAAATAAAGAGGTCAGAGTTGACATGCTGAGTGCACTTTCATCCTGTTTTAACGCTAACGCTAGAAGCCTAGATTCTGGTGTAGTACAGGAGCTGGATTGCATTGAAATCTGGAATGTAGAACCGTTGGTACTTAGCCAGAGGAAAGTTTCTTTGTGATAGTGTAGCTTCAGAGGTGATTTACACACTAGACAATGAGGAGGAGGAGACGGACCACTTGTACGAACTGAAATAGGAGAAACTGTAACGCTTAATGTAGTGGTTGTAGAACATAATCAGGATAGCAATTTATTAAATTTTTGACAAGAATGAACGAGGATGAGGGAATAGAAATACAAATATGTGATATAGGACCTCTATACAGTGCCTGCCATTGTAAAGACTGTAAGTCTATCTCTTACAGCCTTGTTTTCATTTGTGTTAGATTCAATGTGTCGTCTAACCTTATTAAGGTGTATAGAAGTGAAGTCCCACCTTTCAGCTTAAAGAGCCAATCACCTTCTTAGATGTTCCATCTGTTGGTTTATTCTCAAATGTGTGTGATTTACTGTACAGTCTGAAAAATACAATTTACCATTGTTGTCATAATTTAATACTCATTTGAACTAATTTATTAAAATGTTTGGAGAAATGTTTGATCTTTCAACATTTAGACTCAGAGAACTTGTACTTGTATGCTAATTGCCTCTCATTATAACACCCCTGGCAGCTATTTTCTCAGATGCCCGCTGAGTAACTAGCTTAAAAGTATTCATTTCTTTTTTTTGTATTTTTTTTTTTAGACACATTCTTACCCCAATTTTTTAATGGTAGTGTGTCACTGTTTGCTTTGTACACAAATACTAAGCAACATAAACTGTTTTCAGCATTGATAAGAACTGTTTCAGCATGTACAGGTGCATCTCAATAAATTAGAATGTCGTGGAAAAGTTCATTTATTTCAGTAATTCAACTCAAATTGTGAAACTCGTGTATTAAATAAATGTAATGCACATAGACTGAAGTAGTTTAAGTCTTTGGTTCTTTTAATTGTGATGATTTAGGCTCACATTTAACAAAAACCCACCAATTCACTATCTCAACAAATTAGAATACTTCATAAGACCAATAAAAAAAACATTTTTAGTGAATTGTTGGCCTTCTGGAAAGTATGTTAATTTACTGTATATGTACTCAATACTTGGTAGGGGCTCCTTTTGCTTTAATTACTGCCTCAATTCGGCGTGGCATGGAGGTGATCAGTTTGTGGCACTGCTGAGGTGGTATGGAAGCCCAGGTTTCTTTGACAGCGGCCTTCAGCTCATCTGCATTGTTGGGTCTGGTGTCTCTCATCTTCCTCTTGACAATACCCCATAGATTCTCTATGGGGTTCAGGTCAGGCGAGTTTGCTGGCCAATCAAGCACAGTAACACCATGGTCATTGAACCAGCTTTTGGTACCTTTGGCAGTGTGGGCAGGTGCCAAGTCCTGCTGGAAAATGAAATCAGCATCTCCATAAAGCTTGTCAGCAGAAGGAAGCATGGAAGTGCCCTAAAATTTCCTGGTAGATGGCTGCGTTGACTGTGGACTCAGAAAACACAGTGGACCAACACCAGCAGATGACATGGCAGCCCAAATCATCACTGACTGTGGAAACTTCACACTGGACTTCAAGCAACATGGATTCTGTGCCTCTCCACTCTTCCTCCAGACTCTGGGACCTTGTTTCCAAATGAAATGCAAAATTTACTTTCATCTGAGTTCTTTTTCTCCACAGCCCAGGTAAGACGCTTCTGACGTTGTCTCTGGTTCAGAAGTGGCTTGGTAGCCCTTTTCTTGAAGTCGTCTGAGCGTGGTGACTCTTGATGCACTGACTCCAGCTTCAGTCCACTCCTTGTGAAGCTCTCACAAGTGTTTGAATCAGCTTTGCTTGACTGTATTCTCAAGCTTGCGGTCATCCCTGTTGCTTGTGCACCTTTTCCTACCCAAATTCTTCCTTCCAGTCAACTTTGCATTCAATATGCTTTGATACAGCACTCTGTAAACAGCCACACCTTTCAGTAATGACCCTCTGTGACTTACCCTCTTTGTGGAGGGCGTCAATGTTTATCTTCTGGATCATTGCCAACTCAGCAGTCTTCTCCATTATTGTGGTTTCAAAGAACAAGAGATACCCGGAATTTATACTGTAGGGATGGTCATTAATTGAAACTCAAATGTAAATATTCTAATATTTTGAGATACTGATTTTTGACTTTCATGAGCTGTAAGCTCTAATCATCAAAATTAAAACAAAAAAAACTTTTGAAATGTTTTACTTTACATGCAATGAATCTAAAATATATGAAAGTTTCACTTTTTGAAATAACTTACAAGAAAAAATGAACTTTTTCACGACATTCTAATTCATTGAGATGCACCTGTATATGCACATACATTTTGCTTTGTGTATTGCAAATAATGTTGTCTCTTATAATAAATGGTTTCCTCGTTCATGCATGTGTGTATGTAGGCTGTGTATATAAAATAGTACACACACATATACACTTAGAAATGAGGAAGCAATATCTATTTGCTGCCAATACTGTTTGCAATACACAGTGCAACATATGAAGAGTTCACTACAGAAGTACACAATACATACGTATACTGTATGTGTAACAAAAACTATAATTGATAAAGAAAAGATAAAATTACATAGAAATTACATTAATAGAATTAACAAATTATTTGATTATATACAAATAGTATAATAATTTCAGTTTTAAAAAAAATGCAAAATTAAAGTTTTTAACCAGAAGTTTCAGAAACTTGTTCTCTCTCTCTCTCTCGCTCTCTCTCTCTCTCTCTCTCTCTCTCTCTCTCTCTCTCTCTCTCTCTCTCTCTCTCTCAATTCAATTAACTTTATTGGCATGACAAAAATACACTTTGTATTGCCAACACATTGAGAAAACAAAGAAAATGGCTTAGAACATCTGAACATTTACATTATAACATCTTAACATTTATTTAAATACTATAACTAATGTTAAATATAACTAATATGGAAATGTCATATATGCACACAGGGAAAAAAAACATAATACAGAAGTCATGTAGCAACTAGGGCTGGAGTCTCTCTCTCTCTCTCCCTCTCTCTCTCTCTCTCTCTCTGTCTCTCTCTCTCTCTCTCTCTCTCTCTCTCTCTCTCTGTCTGTCTCTCTCTCTCTCTCTCTCTCTCTCTCTCTCTCTCTCTCTCTCTCTCTTTCTGTCTCAATTTCAATTTCAATTTAAGTGTGTTAATTTCTTTACTTTATTGGCATGAATGTATTCTTCCTGTTATTTTTTCAGTTTCACTTTTGAATGTTTAACTGAATTGTGGAATTGAGTTATGTTTTTACATTTGTACTCTCTGTGTGTTTTTGCCGATAAGTGAAAGCAATTGCAGCTGGGCTGCTCACAAATAGTGCATATGTATTAATGTTTCATAGTTTAGTTTAAATTTGGGGAAAGAAAAAGATGGGTTTGATAATAATTAGCCACAGTATGGGTGGATAATAAGGGGTCTTCTTAATAAAAAGCCCTGCGTGCCTTATCTGTAATCTTTTATTGCAGTATTAAGCAAGTAGTGCAAAATGAATTACTAATGTATGCAAGTATATAAACTATTTTTTTTGTAGAAAGGCTTTTTCTGAAAATAATTTTTGACTTCTCCATGTTTATCGGTAAGGCCCAATCACTACTGATTCCAAAACGGAGATTTGGAAACAGAAGCAAAATGTTTCCTTGTTTTGTCTGTACATGTAAGTAATATAACAGAGTAATATGGTTTAATATAATCTAGATGTGCTGTAAACATCAGCTCAGGGCAGTACTTCTCACCTTGTTTAAAAATTGGAGTGTCTTCTCTTCTGTGGTGACAGAGAGACACATATTGAGCAGCAAACACACAGCAGGTCTTGTGTTCTCCGAGCAGATACGCTAGTTTATCCTGGTCTGGAAGAGTTTTAAATGTGGGATGGATCTGCTGTATTTTGTTGTAGAACACTGTCCGTATATCTGTGTATTTGGAGCATTCTGTTAGGAAGTGCAGTTCTGTTTCCATCTGATTCAGATCACAGTGTGAACGCAATCTCTGCTCAATCTCTCTCTCTGTCTCTCTGTCTCTCTCTCTGTCTCTCTCTCTCTCTCTCTCTCTCTCTCTCTCTTTTGTCATGGTTATGTTTGCTTTGACAGGCCCACTTAGGGGGTAAGAAAACCGACAGTGTTGTGAGACCCGCTCTGACAGCCAGCTTGTGTGTGTGTTTCTCTTAAGTTTTTAGTTGTGTGCCTTTGACCTAGTAAAGCTGCTTTCAGATGCATTCAAGATGATTATCACCTTAAACCAATCAGATTAAACTCATTCCATGAAGCTTAACCTGCTCATAAGCACTGATCTGGGGTCAATTTCTTACAGCCCACACTTACATAAGACAGAAATGCTAAATTATCAGCACCTTCTGCCTGTTCTTTACTAGAGACTCCCATATTTTGCTTAGTGTGTGCTTTTGGCCAGCATGTGCATTGTACACCACTGCGCCCTGCTGGTGAGGACAGGAAGTGCATGTGAAATTTGGGGGAAGGGAGTATTGCAGCTCTATAGTATATGAACATCTTGCAGTCTTTTATGGGTCTGTTAGTGTTTTTAGGCCACTAGGGTGCACTGTGTCTTCACGTTAGGACTCAATGTACTGCAGAAGTAGGAAATGGTGGTGTCCTTTTGTGTTGCAGGCATAAAGCTCCCACTAGATGTATATACGGTTGTGGTGCTTAATATAAGGAAGTCTAGCACTTCAACTAGTCAACATGCACCCGTTTTCCCCAGAAAAACAAATCAGAATGCAGTTTTAGATAAATGTTAAATTGCTGCTTTTTTTTAGTAAAATGTGCACAGAAATGCAGATTCAGCGAGGGAAATCATGAAGTATTCGGTTGAGCTTAGCTCAAATTTACCTCATTTAGCATTATATGTGCTTGCTTTAATTCTAAACTGCCGATTCAAGCTTCTTCAAATCCCTTTTTGCTGATGTATAAAGGTTTATAAAGCTCACGCACGTTTCTTTTAGCGGTTGGCGTGATGTTGCGATGACAATGCGGCGCTGTTCGTGTTCACATTACGCATTGCTGTTTGTCATCCGGACCTAAGTGTGATGTCACTTTTATGAGCTCGAGGGACAATAGATGGGCTGAAGGGGATTACGGCTGCTTTGAGAACTGGCAGCGGCACAAAGTGCTGTCCCCTGCCTTTTCCCTCTCTCCTCCCCTTCTCTTTTCTTCCCGTCCTCTATCTCCTCCCTTCTCGCCAGCCTCCTCTCCACCCTCATCCGAAGTGTGTCGTGTACATGTCAAACAATGTGGCATCTGTCATTTGCCGAACAAAAGGGCCGCAGACTGATAGCTCACAAACAATAGCTCCAGAGCTCCCCGGAGGTTCACCGGGCAGAGGGGGCGTATCACTGCTTCTGTCCCAGGGGAAAGAGCCCCCCAGATGGGACCGAGGCGGTCACGAAGGCCCCTTGGCATACTGTGAATGCTGGAAGGTTAGGCCCGGCTCTGGTGGGAGCTTCGCATTGTGGTTTTGTCCAACTAGCGATGGCGGCCAAGCGAGCAGACTGCAGCTAAGCTGATTACCGAGAGAGCAAGAAGCGGCGTGTGTGGCGGCACGATTGCCAGACGGGAGGAGGAAGTGGGAGGAGGGATATAGATTCGGGTTAAAGTGTTAAATATGTGGTAAGACCTCATTTGAGGCAAAGGCGACATGTTGGATACGTGTGTGTGTGTGAGTGAGTGTATGGATGTGTGTGTGTGTGTGTGTTGAGCTGCATGTGTTTATCAGTCTGTGTGTGTGTGTGAGCGGTCCATGCCAGGAGATTGAATAGATTTGTTGTCTTGTTTTGCGGCTCTCTTTGGGTCTGTCACTGTTAAGTTGAGTTGTCAGATGCTGGCGTGTTTAGAGGTGACCCTTTTCTGCTGTGTATGTGTGTGTAGCACATGTGTAGGAGTGTTTGTGTGATCAGTGCACGTTCCAAAGCACAAGCTGCCTTCCAACCATGGCGTTTGTCTCTGGTAATGTTTTAGGTTAGTACAAAAGTGTCTGAGTTTTGTTTTATAAATGTACAAGGGTTTCAAAACACACTTATGCATGAACCATTATATGAAAGCTACAGTGAGTTTTATACATGACAGATATTTAAAGGAGTAAATGGAAAAACGGTAATCGTATATATACCGTATACTGTTTCATCAAACAGTAAACGGTATATCAATATGCAGTATGTAAATAGGACTAAATTAAACACTTTACCTTTAATGTCAGTTCTTCTAATTTAGCAATTTCAGGTTTTTAAAAAAGAAAACTGAAGATTTCAAATAAATGTTGTCTTTTTGAAGTTTTTATTTATTAAAGAATCCTGGAGCAATGTATTATGGCTACATTTTATGTATATATCACATTTAAAAAAAAAAAAATACTAAGCACCACAAGTTTTTTTCAACATTGATAATAATAAGAAATGTTTCTTGAGCAGCAAATCAGCATATTAGAAAGATTTATAAAGGATCATGTGACACTGAAGACTGGAGTAATGATGCTGAAAATTCAGCTTTGCGTCACAGGAATAAATTATGTTTAAAGTATAATAAAATAGAAACGGGTAATTTAAACTGTAAAATGTCTTACAGTATTACTGTTTTACTGTATTTTTTTAAATGTAGCCTTGGTGAGCATTAGAGACTTTTTTCAAAAAACAAAATCTTAGCAGTCAACTAAAATAAATGTAGTCTGAATGTATGAATGTATGTATATAGTTCCATTAAGTGCTTTAACACCAAGCTCTCCGTCCTCCCAGCTCTGTCTTCAGCAGCCCACCTGCAACCTTAGAAATCATTAAAATCATTATTTCTTCTTTTCTCCTGTGATGACACGCAAGTTGAATTTCCACTAAAATAGATAACGTCGTTCAACGTCTATCGATCCGCTGAGGCTGGTAAAGCTGCTAATAGAGTGAGAATACTCCCTCTCTCTCCCTCTCTCCCTCTCGCGCTCTCTCTCGCTCTCTCGTGCTCTCTCTCTCGTGCTCTCTCTCTCTCTCTCTCTCTCTCTCTCTCTCTCCCTCGCTCTCTCTCTCTCTCTCTCGTGCTCTCTCTCTCTCTCTCTGTCTCTCTCTCGGTCTCTCTCGCTGTCTCTCTCTCGGTCTCTCTCTCTCTCTCTCGCGCACTCTCTCTCTCCTTCTCTCTCTCTCTCTCTCTCTCTCTCTCTCTATCACTAGGCTTTACTTAACGTCTGTCAGGCTCATGTCATCGCTCCTCTGACACGTCTGGCCTTCGGAGGCCGAGGGCTCAGTGTACATATTCCTCGCTCAACAAATGAGGGCGACCTGCCTGCTCCCCCGCCAGCACTCTGCAGCATTGATTAGGGATAATTGGAGGGAGTCAAAAGCCGAGAAGTGTCACTAAATAAATTTGGCTGTGTTAATTGCAGATTCCTCTGGATGTGGGAGAAACACTTAGCCGCAGGGCCTGACAATGCAGGATTAATTGGCCCCCTTCAATGAACATAATTAGAGCGATTGTTAAGAGATAAAGAAAAGGTTTAACGAGCACGGCTGCGCTGTCAGAGGGAACATCACACTCTTTATGCTTCACTTCTCTCTCTCTTTTTCCTCTAACAGTATTTCTTGCTCTCTCCCTGATAAGAAAAAAAAATGTTGTATATTTTGATATAGACTAGTGTCGCTCTCTCTTAATTAAAAAGGGAAATGCATAATTATGTGTCAATTTGTAGCTCATTATTAGTTTATTAACTGCACTGAGTTAATGTATTATGCACATATCAATCTTGTAACTTTTCTTTTTTATATTTTTGTTTGCAGCCTTTTTGCGCATAGGGAAATGTAGATGAATTCAAACCCATTGGGCACATCCAATTTTTAAAGGTTAATTTTTTTTTTTCTCTCTCAACCAAACATAATGAGTATAGTGTATTCCAGTCAAATGAGACTGAAAAATTGCAGGGATAATATCCACCATATTTGTCAACACATAAGTAAGCTACAAACCAGTGTTTATAATTATAATAATGAATTAAAATTATATGATGGCAGATACCAGTTTACAACAGCAACCAGTATAGTGGACTGTTTTATAAAGCTATAATAACTGGAAGCAGCTGACACCGGAAGCCTTGCACATATGAGCTGGAAATGACTACAGCTGCTCTTATGTTAGAGTTTGCTTTAGGGTTTGTTGCTTGCAAGTATGCATAATTATATGTATTTTTTTAACCCCCATGTTGTGTTCTGGTTCTGACCCAGAGAGAATTTTCTAGTTATGGCATTGCACTGAAACTTACTAAATTTGCTCACACAGGGTATAACCACTTCCCAAAGAAAAATGTATTTGCTATATTATTACCAAATATAGCATTCAATCTTTTTGTCAACTTGTTTTCTTTCAGCTAGCACAAGTTTTAGTTTCTTTTTGAAACCTATTTATAGTATGCCTTATTGATCTTAGCTTATGCACCTCAGTTTTGAGTTTTTGGCTGTAAATTGCCAAAATGTTCCACAAATAATGCTTTTTTTAACTCAAAAACTGAGGTGTGTAAGCTCAGGTCAATTAACAAATTTAGATCATACAAAACCTGTGCTAACTGAATGAAAACAAGTTGACAAAAATAAATTCCAAGATTTGATGCTAATATAGCATAATAAGGTATCCACAGTGAGTTTTTGAATGGGAACACCCCATTAGTTTTCAACACCCCATTAGTTTTCAGGATTTTCAGCACAGCACAAGGGTTATGAATTGATTTGATTTGCCTCAAAATTAGAATTTTTTTTTTCAAGGCATTCCCAAATCAGTTCTGAATTCTCAATTCAACCCTGCCATCAGCATTCCCATTGGTAGATGCTGCATCTCGTCACTGCTCATTTGCATACAATTAAAATCTGCTTCGCCGCACTGCTCAAATCACTGCCAATGTGAATAGTCCTTTATGTGTTGATAACCTTAGTAATTTGGTCTGGCAAGGAGGACACTTTAGGTCTTTGTGTAGCGTTGTTTAATAGACCAGCATATTGCTTGTTTACAATGTTTATCTATCAGTTCATAACGTCAGTGCTGCACCTGACTGCTTCAGTGCTTGGGGTTAATTTACTCTAATTTCATTATCTGTGCGTACATTGGCCATCTGTTGACTAATCAACGGCTTTTAGAATCTGTCATCAGCTACTTTTTTATTAGCACTTTACAGAGTTAAATATACCACATGAGACATGCACCTTTGCCTGAGCTCCTGTGATGCATTTCAAGAAACCGTGAAAAGAACTAGAAGCAGAAACCTAGCGGTGTTTCCATGGACACCGAGACCAAGACCTCTCCCCATTGGCCTGCCACTGAGCGCGAGCAGTTGGCCTCGATGTCAGACTCCTCTTGACAGCCTGCCTCGAGGTGAAAAGCATTGTGGGGGATGAAGTCCTTGACCTCTGGCCTTGATGGCTTGATAAAGAGTGCTGGCCTTCTGGTAGATATATGAGGGAGGATCGCCCGAGGAGCACTTAGGCCTGCGGGAGACATTTTGATGTACGATTTCCCAAATGAAAGAGTGGGGAAGGATGGGTTATGGCTGGGAAATAGAACCGGAAGATGTGAGCCCTCTTGGCTGTCAGCAGCTATACAGCAGCCGCCTGTAGCTCATAAAACCCATTAGAAACACACAAAGAGGAGTTCCGCTATTTTATCTTAGCAGCACTGCACAGGCAGGTCGTTGTTTCTCATATCCAATGGCCCTCTATATATCTAGTGGATAAATGAAACTTGTGTATTTTTTGCTGAATGTACACTACTGTTCAAAAGTTTAGGGTTGGTAAGATGGGGCTTTTTTGTTTTTGAAAGAAATCTCTTATTCTTAGCAAGGCTGCAATACTGAAAATACTGAAATGTAGTGATTAAATGCAAAATAATATTACAATTTAAAATAACTTTTTTGTTTAAATGTATTTTAAAATGTAATTTATTCCTGTGATGATGAAGCTTGATTTTTATAGCATCTTTACTCTTCAGTGTCACATCCTTCAGAAATTATTCTAATATGCTAATTTTCCACTCAAGAAACATTTCTTATTATCAATATTGAAAATAGTTGTGCTGCTTAATATTTTTAGTGGAAACCATAATGCATTTTTTTAAATGCATGTAGAGTTTAAAAGAACAGTATTTATTTGAAATATTATGTCTTTACTGTCACTATTGAAAATGCATCATCGTTGTATAAAAGTGTTCATTGCTTAATTTTTTTTTTACCACTAAATTGCAAGGCAGTGTACATTTTATTGTAACCAATTTTGTCTATAAAAAAACCTTTGAAATACAACTATATATAATTAAATCTGGTAATTGATATAGTTGTTGGATTCAAACACTTATCATGAAATTACAATTATGCATTGGAATTAAAATTATGAAATCAATGCTCATATAATCATCAGTTATAGCAAAATATCATTTTTGCTATAACTGTAAACATGTAGATCACAAAATTGTAAATTCATACAGGGATCAACTGTAAACAAAAAGAGGGAAGATTTTAACCAAAAGATTAAACTGTGTTCCCATAAGTGAAGCATCTGGGCAGATTTTCCTATACCATGTTACTGTCACATTTTAGTCATTCGAGTCTTTCATAGTTTTAGTCTATTTTTAGTCGACGAAAAGTAATTGCATTTTTGTCAACTTTTAGTCATTGCTTTTAGTCAAACTGCAGTTACCAACATTTATTTCGGTAGCTATTTTATATGTAGTATTCAAACAAAAATAGTCATCAATTCTTCTCTCTTTAGACTAGAGGTCTTCTCGGGTCCTAAAATCCATGCCCGACCCGAATCGACCCGAATCACTTCTTACCCGAACCCGACGTGCATAAATAATAATAAAAAAAGATAAACCCGACCCGAGACAGACCCGATGAAATTAGACCCGAGTCCGACCCAACCAGACTGCATTTATTTTCGAACCCGACTGGACCCGAATGTAAACGGCATTGACGTGTGCCCAGCCTGCAGCCCCGCATCGGTCTGGAAAAATCCCGGGGTCCTGCTGATTTGGCCGCTGCTCCATTACTTTCATTCAGTTTATTTACTTATTAGCCTATTACTTTATATTTTTGCCTGCCTGATGGATACGTGTTATTTCTGAGTTTGGCTTTTAATTGTATCCAGTGGATTTGAAATATAAACGTGATAGTTTTATAAAAAATTAAATCGATAGGTTAATAAATCATTGTCTGCAACGTTATTTACCTCATCTCCGGATGAAGGTGCTTCTGCACACAAAAAAAGAAAAGCCTTGCATTGAAACGCAGCATAATGAAGTGAGTGGATTTCCTGATGGATCTCATATCTATAAGATGGATTTCTGAGGTTACAAACGTGTTCCTTTTTTTACGTGCGTTTCTCAAAAATGAAATTAACATGAACGCACAAGTAGGCGACGCATCCGGGAAAGTTTAAAAGAATTCGGGTCTTATCGGGTCCATTTGGGAAAAGCACATTTATTTTAATTACCTGAGACCCGAGCCTGCTATTACCGAACCCGACCCGTGTCCGAGGCACTCGTAGAAGTTTTGGACCCAAACCCGCTCGGGTCTCGGGTTTTCGGATCCAAGTGGACCCGTGAAGACCTCTACTTTAGACCAAATCAATTAAGCTTATGAGAAATTTGAATCAATAATTGAATTTGGAAAAACTGGAATTCATTTTTAGTTTTTGGTAGAGATACAAATTAAACTCATTTTTCAGATACAGTAGGTTTACTTAACAAGTATACATTTATTCAACATCTTTTGTTGGTTAAGATTGATGACACAGATAATTAGGAATGCTGTCCATTTAAGACGGAAGGTATGCATGTAATACTGACACATTCAGGTTTTACCCACCTGTTATACGCTCACTTAAGCCATAACCGACTGTATTTACGTGAGATACTCTGACTCTACACAATAGACATTTGGACTGCTGTGTGTGTATTTGAGCACTGAGAACTGATCGCGTGCTGTATGAGAACTGAAGAAGTGGAGCGCGTGTGCGAGAGAGCACTTCTATCAGCGCGATTCCGCCTATCCTGCCTTCACTAACTTTAAGTTAATCGACAACGAATTGTGACTCCTGGGAAAAACGGGACGTCTGGTCACCCAGTCCCTAGTCTCGCGTAGCCAGACCTTCAGACTGACGGCTGAAGGTCTGGAATAGATGGCAGGTTTTATTGGCCAAGGCCCGCCCATGAAGGCCGTTTGACCGACATGTCAAACAACCAATCACAGTTCGTTTCGTTCAGCGTCACGTTTCGGTGTGTGGAAATGTCACCACAATACCAGACAGGTGTGTGAAACTCTCGGACATATTTTAAAGATTCTATGCTGCGAACTTTAAATATTTAACATACTTTTGAAAATCCAGCGTTTAGTTGAACCTGATAAGCGTTCGTCGTCACATTTGTAAACACGACGGCTTTCTTCTTTCGTGAGGAGGTTTGGCACCACGGCATCTTTGTTTCCAGGCGGAATGTTAAAGAACGCGACCACACAAGTCTCCCGGAAATCCTGTATAATTCAACCAATCCAACGACGACTTCGACACTCCTGAAGTGTTTTCAGATAAGTGTGCCATATGCATCAGACGTTTAGCCAACGGTCCGTGGGCGTGACGTCTGAGGCTGAGACTACCCAGTCCCTAACTCTTCGGGTGCTGAGGCCATTGCTTCAGATCACTAGTTCGCGTTTTGGTAGCCTATCCGTCCACTGCGGCTGCCATACTGAGACTAGATATGCAAACGCCCCTCATCCAATGACAGAGACGCACATTTTGAAAGACAAGACAGTTAACTTAGCCTATAGGATGTATTTTGAATGTCTGGTAGTCCTCAAATAACATTTTAGTCCTGTCTCGAAATTAACACTGGTACGTAAGATGTTAAAGATTCTTTCCCAAGTTGGACCCCATTAATGGATTGCAGGCCTCTCAGAGTGGGATTTTCACTGCGTGTCATGTAGTAGCAAGATTCATGTATGTTCAAATGTGTCCACTCACCAGCATCAGCGATGGTTTCACATCTTTGCGGCCTTGTGCCCTCTCATATTACCTCCTCAGGCTGAGGTTGCGGCTTCCAGATTAACTGCAGTATTTATGAACCTGGCCTGTCCAATAGCAGACATGAAGGAGGGAAATATAGCTCACTTAGCAGGATTACTGGATGCAATTGGGCCCCAAAGGCCTTCTTTACTGCCTGCTGTAAATGTTCCCTCTGAGAGCGGGACAGTCTTGGGATTGATTCGCCGTTAAGGAGAAAGTCAATCTGTTTCCTGTGTTCCATCAAGAACGTCAGTGACAGATGCTTCTCAGGAGAAGGGGACACTTTTCTCCTCTGAATGCCAATCCGAGACATCCACCCATCTTTTCTGGAGTGATGGTAAACCGTGTTTCCTCCTCTCGCTCTCTGCAAAATATTGCTGAAGTGCTGGCTCAGTGGCTGACACGGAGGACAGAGATGAATAGAAAGAGACGACCTTGCCATGCATTTCCATTTAACGTAGCGCCCTCGGCACCACTGATTCTCCCCAGACATCCATTGTTCAGTAAGGAGCTCTGCTTCTGTCCTGGGAGAGATACAGTATCTCAGACGACTACTGTTCCTCTGGGCCTGAGGGGAATATCTCAAGAGGGATCTCTGGCACAGCAGTGCCTCCTCCTGTGCCTCTGTCTGAGAGCACTATAAGTGTTTCTGGAAGAAAATCTAGGTGTGAATTGATTGAAATAGCCATTGTTAAACATTTAAAGAAGACTCGGTATAATCTACAAAACTACTTGGAAATTTGGACATTTTAAACATGCAGTTGCATGCAATTTTCCTCCACTGAAGCTTGTGAGATACTTTATATAGGAATCACAAACAGCATGTTCACACTGGTGGTGATTTGCAGCGAGAAAGTGATCAGATTGAGGCAACATAAGTGACCGCTGTAGGCTAGAAACCAACACTATGGCAATTTACGTGACCATATATACTATATTTTGGTGACCATATATACTATATTCTCAATAGCCTGTTTTTTTTCATCACAAAATGTAACTATTTTCACCCAACTCTTTATATAAAGTTGGATATACGAGTATGTCCACCATTCATACTGTTTACTCAAATAGGACAGTATATACTATATCATATCTCAAATGCTTTAATTTGTTAAATGCAACTATTAGGCATGAAGATATTAAGATATTTTAAATATAAACGTCATGATTTTCTGTAAAGCTGCTTTGAAACAGTGTATTTTGAAAACGCTATACAAATGAATTTGACTTGACTGACCTCCAGTGATAAGATTGCTGTCTGTTTTTTTGTTATTATTTTATTTTATATTTTTTTCAGATGTATTTTTGCCCTTTATTCTTGAGTTGAAGCCCTCAAAAGGACTTGGCAAACCATCTCAGTGATTTTCATCAAGTTACTCCATTGAAGTGAAGTGGAGCTTTGTAACATCTATGATTCATGTTCAGATCAAACAAAAGCAGCCTCACATCAGTTTCTTCTGAATACATGGTTTACACTACTCTGAGTTATATGAAGCACTCTGTTACAGCTTTTAAGTTATCCTTAAAGCTACAAATTACAGAGACTGTCAGAGAGAATGAGAGAAAGAACGAGTAAGGCATGAACACACTTGTCAGTATGGGTTTGCTTTGGCCGGCTGGCGTACATTCAGGATATTTATTCACAAGCATATCTTGAATTTCACCAAACAGCTCAAGCTGTTCAACACTATTCCAGAAAGCAGCTGCAGAAAGAGTGGCGGGCTTTCATTTTCTCACAGTGCGCCTCGACGCTATTGAGTTTCCTACTTGAACGCTAGCACTGAAATTCAATGCTGCCATTGAAATGCTCCCCATATTTATGTGAAACATTTTGAAGCCTGACATTTTCAAAGCTTGAAATTAGAATATGAGCTGGAGTGAAATCATGGAATGGTTAAAGTAATTTGTAATCTTTTTTTTCCCTTTTGGGCATTTTTACCATAGTAACCATCATTTCTGCCAAAATTGCATAGTTACTATTATTGCACAGAAATAAGAAAAAGGTTCCACAACTAAACAAAAAAAACAGTACCACGGTGATACCAAAAAAGGTACTGTATTGGTACAGTAATCAGTACATTTACATTTACATTTATGCACTTAGCAGACGCTTTTATCCAAAGCGACTTACAGTGCATTCAGACTATACATGTTTTATCAGTATGTGTGTTCCCTGGGAATTGAACCCATGACCTTTTGCGCTGCTAACGCAATGCTCTACCACTGAGCCACAGGAACACAGTACTGGTATAACTGGTATTTTTGTATTTACATGGTACTGGAATTTATTGCAGAGAATGAATGAATGAATTAATGAATTAATTAATTAATTAATAAAATAAAATTGTTATTATTATTATTAATGTACAATGCCATTTATGTAGTAGCAGTACTTCAAAAAATACCATGGTTCTACCATGGTACAGTACACTAACAAAATACTACCATGGTATTTTGAACACGTCTGATAACTTACTGTATTATTTCTCTGCCAAATTACCTTTTGCAAGATTAATTCATTTAATTTTTTTTTCTTATTTATTAGTGGCAAATACAAAGTTGTCACAGGTTTATTATACTATCAGTAACAAGCATACTGTAAGTACAGCAGAAGTGTTGTTTTGTTTTGTTAGGAAAATCACTTGTTAGCATTAGGAGTTAGCTTAGCATCCCACAGCTTTTCTTTGATTCAGTGTCTACACAAGATCAAAATGCTTTGCAAGACCTATCAGAGAAACAGATATGATTAGTAGTTATGGAAATGAACCCGGGATCGGTTGAGATAACGTGCTTCTACAGCAGTAAACAAAGATTAGGAAGCAGGAAGGCCAGGGTTGTTTTAATAAATCATAGCCGGGCCGCTAGCACAGGTTACTAAAACAGGCCCGTGTCAAAGTAGGTTTTCCCCCATTGACTTGAGTTTACGCAAACCAGCAGATGTATGCACACACACACTCCTCAGAAACAAACACACACGCAGAAAAGTACTCTTTCCCATTTGTTTTGGCTCGTTTTCATTAGTGTCTTCCAGGCCAGAGGGAGCACGTCCAGAGCAGGCCTCAATAGTCCCGATGACAGATCAAACTTCACAGAGCCAGAGAACAAGTGTGTGGTCTGGCCTCAGTAACAGGGTCACTTAACCTCTGCGAGAGTGTGCGTGCGCATGAGCGCGTGTGTTGTTTTACATCTGTTATTCCTTGAACTCATACTAATCGGAAGCCCCAACTGACCCTATTCTTTTTGTCTTTATTATAAATGAGCCCAGGAAAAGGAAAACAGACCCCACTGCGGTCGTCCATTCCTCAGAGGCAATAAATGAGGTGTTGAGAATCTCCAGACACACTTTAGAGTTTTTCCCCTTCCGTTTAGCTGACATCATTGCTTTGAGAGTGTGAGGTGACTGCACTTGAGCTGCTAAGAGAATATGGTGTGACCCAAGGTCAAGATCATGGCCCAGTTACACACACACACACACACACACACACACACTGTGAGTTTCCCTCTCCCCCATCCTCAAGCTTCTGTTGCCTATTAGTCCTCCTAATGCACCGCTGTCAAGTTCACTCCTCACAATCTCCTGCAATAGTAGTTTAAATAATAATATTTGCACTTTTTTGTGCAGACACATAAAATCATTACAAAAATTTACCACGGTAACTATGATTTCCATCTACAGTAAAAGCATAATCAAAATATAAAAGCTCTGTGCACTGCGGTACAGTGATAGTGTGTGATGTTAATGCCATGGTATTTTAAAGATATATCTTACAAAAAATGGAACTAAAGGGGTTATGGATGCTTCTAGAAGGAGATCTGATTAGTTTATTATTGTATGCTAACAAGTACCATGGTAATACTATGTTTCCATTGGATACGTACCATGATATTACTGTTTTAACTTTTATTTATTTATTTATTGATTGATTGACTGTACTTGCGTGCACTGTTTAGCCTTTTTGTTTTTTGTATTTTTATTTTTTTCTTTGCTTTTTGTTTTTCTTTGTTTTGCTTTCATTTTGTCTTTTAGAAAAAAAATTACTTTGTTTTCATATTATTATTATTATTATTATTATTGTTATTGTTAGTAGTAGTAGTATAGAAGAATTTAGTATTAGTAGTAGTAGTATTTTTTTGACAATGTTGGACAGTAATACCAAGTTGTTGTTTTTGTGTGTAAATAAAATACATTTTATTGATTGATTGAAACTATAGTAACTATGGTAGTTTAGCAAGGGACACGTTGTTCTGTTTGTGTGGATTACAGCACATTCACAACAGAATGACAGAGAGAGTGTTTTATGTGTGCGTCCATGTGTAGAAATAGCACGCCATGTGTCAGTGTTTTGACAGATTATGCAGCTTTAAATCCGGGTCATGTTACCACATATGTAGTGTATCCCAGCATGCAATAGGATGCTGTCATGCCTGCCATCTTTTTTCCTCTCCAGATTACATTCTTAAATGCTTGATGTTTCAGGCATCATCACAGGGTAGTTCATTTGCTCTGTTGATGTCTGTCTGAGCTTGCTGATTCAGTCCTGGATGAAAAGCACCAGACACTGGAAAGACAGCCAGGATTGGAGTATTAGTGTAAAATCAAAAAATCCTAGCCTGAATATTTGTCTTTTGGACACACACGTCAAATCTGGGTGGTATTTTAAGACGACATCACAAAGAATCAGGAAAGACAAGTATTTGTGTCTTACTAAACACAAACACATTTTCCCTCAGTCTGATGCAATCCCAGGTCCATACCTCCAGTTTTTCATGCCGTGCAATAGTACAATCTGCGCACATGTTCTCATATTTGTATTGGATTTGTGGTCAAACTATGGAAGCCTGGCAATTGCGAGATCTAAAGTCTGCATGATAAATGTGTTAGTTCATGAACATATCAGTTGAGTCAACAATTCAATGATTCACTTAAGGTTTTGAAAGAATGAGTGTATTTGAATGAATCATTTGAGTAAATGACTCAATGATTCAACTCATAAAGACTTGAGTAAAGACTTGGTCACTTGTTGCCACCTACTGGTGTGATGTCGCATGCAGAAAGAATCACTGAGAAGAAAAAAAATGTGCTGGTTGCTTAAGCACAATAAAAATGATATTTTAAAACTTACACCAGTTTATTATCTCAGCCAGTATGCTGCTCACTACTACTAGTATCATTCTTTAAAAAAAGGTGACAAATAAAATTCAACTTTGAATAGTTATTAAAAGTAATTAAAACTGAGAATAGAAATATGAGTTTATTGGTGACTAGCTTGGGTTTTTATTATTATTTGAAGAGCTGAATTCATTGTTGTTTTTGAATGGAAAATTTAAAATGCAGGAGAACAGATCAGGATCAGAAATATTTTCATTTTTGTTTAACAGTGCAAGAATTAGCACCCCTATAGCCACATCTTAGGTGCTAACTGTGTCTGATTTAATTAAAGGGATATGTGGCATCTCGAGTGTCCTGTTTAAAACCGTAGGTTTTAATCAGCTGTCATTGTGTAGTGTGAATGTCACACTCAGAAAATATCTTTGTGAGAGGCGATAACAGGTTGTAGAGTTCTAATAAAAATAGCAATTGAACTGTATGGTTTTTCATCTAGCAGGTTATGATCCGTTCAACAGGATTGTCAGGATTAAAGTCCTGTTTATATTTAACAATTGAGAAAGCCACATATGTACCCAAAAGTACCATGGTATTGTCATGTTGATTAGACATGTAAGCGTAGTACTAGGACAAGTATTCTTGAAAATAGCTTAGATTGCCATTAATATGAATTTCAGAATATATACACCTCTGTTCAGAAGTTTTGTTGAAAATTAATTAATTAATTAATTTATTTTTAGTTTTTTAATGTTTTTGAAAAAAGGTTGTTATGCCCACCTAGTCTACATTTATTTATTCAATAATACAGTAAAAACAGTATTGTGCAGTATTACATTTTAATATATTTAAAATAAGTGTTTTCTATTTGAATATATTTTAAAATGTATTTTTTATTTCTCTTGTATCAAAGTATTCTTGGAAGTACCTTGGTTCGCTATGTAAAACCGTGGTAGATGAATTTCAGTACCACAGTATTAACATGTGATACATGTTAATGTTATACATTTTCAATGTATTATGGTGCTGCCACCAAATGTTTTATTCATTTTCAAAGTATTTACAAGGGACCTCATAGAAACACCTCTACACTACTATTTTCTTAGTGTTAATAGAAGTGTCTCTGACAAAAGCAGCCTTTGCCATCAGTCTGTGTACGTTTTCAAAGTCCAGTGTATTTTGAATGGATTTTACCTGTCACAGTTGGATTAATGCTTCAGTCTCACTGCCTCTAACAGCCAGTGTTCTCAGCAGGTGTAGTAGTATTGTCTTGATGGAGCCAATTTACACTGCAGCCATTTTAACAGCTCACTCTTGTAGCAAGCCGTGTACATTACAAATGAACGCTGAAACGTTTGTTTAGCACCAGATGTTTCTGCACTAGCCCGGGGGCCTTTTTGTCTTTGTAAAGAATTTAAAGCTGAGATTTTGCCTTGCAAATGAGCAAACCAAGTGGGCTGCATCACAAAGACGCCTTATTTGAATTTGCCCCATTAGTTTTCATAACATCTTGCAAAACACGTTTCTTCTTTCAAGTTGAACATTTTGTTACGTGCGAAGGTGGAAAAACAGCGTCTGCTGCCACATTAGGAATGTTGACAAACAAACATTCCGTTTTTTTGTGTTATCCATGTTTTCAAAAGTGTTTCTCTTTCGTTCTGCTTTCTTTCGTAATTGCAGAGGGAGAGTTTATCGTGAGAAGCAGCAGGGCGGCGGTGTATTTTAGGTAAACACTTGGGGCGACGTGGTCTAATTGCCCTCCAGGTGTCACGTGTGTCTCTGTGTGCTGGTGTTATGTGTATGTATTTGGGTATATTGGTTAGGCCCGTGGTGCCCCCCGAGACAGTTGGTGGCAGAGATGACGAGAGCTCATGTTTAAGCCCATGTGTCATCTTTGTGCCTCGGTCTCCAAGGCATATGGCTGGGGAGTGTAAAATAGGACTGGGGCGTACAGACAGACAGACAGACAGGCCCTTCGGGGCCACTGATCTACCCCTTTCATTAACCCATGGGCCCCGAGGGACCTGGGGTCAGTGGGTAAAGACACCACTGAACATGATATAAGGCCATATGGGGCCTTGCCTTTCAAAAGCACTTAGTATGTGCAGATCTGTTTTGTCAAAGGAATAAGGGCGAATCTGATTGGTTGGAGGCAGGTGTTAAGCTCCAATCACTGATCTCAATGCTGAAATGAGGCATGCATCAAACGATAATTGTTGTAATTCAAATAAAAATGTTTAGCGTGATTTCTCTGTAACAGAGTTAAACCATTTCCTTAATTGTCTATGGACACTTGACAATAAGGTTATATATGCTAACTTTAGTTAATTTAATTGCTAACATGAAATAAAAATGAAAAATACTTGCATAATGTGGTGTTTACATTCATTTCTACATTTTTAACATTTACATTATAAATTATCATCAATTTAACTTCATTATGTATGTTAATTAGCACAACATTAGTATATTTATATTAGTATATTTCTCTCTTCAGAAGTGCTTCTGAGCTACCATTGTCCAGTAGTATAATTTGGGCATAGGTTAAAGGGATAGTTCACACAGAAATGAAAATAGTCATCATTTACTCACCCTTTCAAACCTGTCTGAGTTTCTTTTTTCTGCTGAACACAGAAGATATTTTGAATAATATGAGTAGCCAAAACGTTGTTGTCCCAATTAAAAAAAAACTAAAAACATTGGAAGTCAAAGGGGACCTATGCCAAATTTACACTACAAAGGTGGCACAGAAGCACTTCTGAAGTGGCATTAGGTGTCTTACACAGACTGTGAAATGTGCTGGCATAATTACCTTTACACAGCATTTACAACTCTATACGTTGATATTAGGGGGCTGAGGTAGGACTAAGCAGGTGTAATTTAGTCTAGCATTTTGAGCAGGCACAGCACAGCCCTAACTTGGCTATGTAAAGATTCTTCTAGTGCCAAATTTATACTGCAAAGATGGCACAGAAGCCCTTCCGAAGTGGTATTTAGGTGACTTTACACAAACTGTTTAATGCTGCTCAGAGGTGGCATGAATACATTTACACAGCAGTGAAAACTGTATACTTTGATACTAAAGGCTTTACACTGAATTTTAAGCAGGCACAGAGCAGCCTTATCACAGCCTTTAGATTAATAAATGCTGTGAAAAATCATGATACCTACTGCATATGTTAACTAATCGAACAATATTGTAACGTGCTACCTTATTTCATATTGCATTTTTCTGGTTTTATCTGAAAAAGTTCTATGTATTTGCAATTGCTACGTTCTAGGTTGATGTCACCTGCTACTCAAGTATCCACCTGTGGGACACTTACTTTTCACAGTCTAGTCAAGTTCTGATGGAATAAAATCAAGCTGTGCCCTTTTTTCCTGATTGATTATCTTCTTTTCACTCTGATATTTGTCACATTTTATAAATAAAATGAGTTGTGAATGCCATTTCTTGTTGGCAATCTGTTCTGAAATGTGAGACCACTGCTATTATTAGCTTTATGTTAGTGTCTGTCAACCAACGCAGGGCACTATTCGCACATACAGCCTGACTTTAATGAACTTCTGCTTTTGTTTGCTTTGGTTCCATCTGTGTAAGTGATTTCCACTCACAACATAATGCAAAGTTTTTTCTCTTGCCCTCTAGGGTGATCGAGTACGCAAATAGCTCACCGTAGAACCGCATTTGTGTAAATTTGCCTCTGTGCAACCCCCATCTTACTGGAAAGCACGGGATGCATGTTGGGGTTTTGAGCCTTGTGTAATACATTTGGCCACATAATGTGGTCATCGATCACACCGAGCTATGAACAATGCACAGTGATGATAGACGTTTAATGGATACTCTGGGACTCATTGTAATAAAAGCAGGAATCCATTTAGTGTATAAAGCGCTGTGTCCTTGGAATACAGTGCAGCCCACAAGGGTTGTTTAGGTTAGTGTGACCGGGAAGGAGGAGGTCACATGGTGATGAGATTATAGGGAAGGCTGATGATGTCATCACAAAGATACTTCATACTTGAAAAATACTTGATTCTGGTCAATCACAGCCATTCTGTGATTAAATATGTTTGTGTAATGTGCAATAAACTGTCTCAGGCATAACTTCCTACCAGTGGAATTATTTATATAATATAATAGCATTGATAAATATCTTGAATTAGATTTTATCTTTATATTATCTCAGTCTTTAATTCAGTTTTAGGTTTTAGAAATTTTAATGTATTTTGCAGTCTTTTAATAAAATAAAAATATATATTTTAATGTATTTGTATTTGAGCTTTATTTTTTTTAATAATTGTAGTATTTCAGAAATTGATGTTATTTTGTTTTATTAGCAATTTTTTTTTTTTTTTTTTTTAAGCTTAAATTTTTCCATCTCGGATTATTTTATTTCAATTACTGATATATGTATGTATGTATGTATGTATGTATATTTATATACATGTTTATTTATTTATTTATGTAGTTAGTTAACAATAACAAGACTGCATCCCACATAGTTTTGTGCTTTTTGAATTTTAGCTATGCAAAATTCACCCCCAAAATATACGAAAACTGAAAATGTGGATTGCCATTTGGCAGTGTTGTTGGAATTTTTGGCAAGAACATTTTAAATTGATCAAAACATTACTATTTCAAATAAATGCTGTTCTTTATCAAAGAACCTTTTAATGAAGGAAAGCTTCACAGTTTCCAGCAAAAGACTTATTTTAAAAGCATTTACTTTTGAACAGTAGTGTATGTGAGCACCACCATACCTTCTCTGTCACAGATCTGACTTATTTTAACTCTTAAAATGTTCTTCGGGTCTGTGTCACTGTTGTATAGTTCAAGAGACAGGTGGCGCTATTCTGCGGCAGAATACAAAGCCTTAAATCTCCCACACTCCCACCCTTTCCTCCCTCGCTCAATCCGCCTCTCTCCAAGCAGCTGCCTCTGCAGAGACAGGAGCAAATGAGAGCAGATGAATCCATTTGGCCCCTGGCCCTGTTGTGGCCCTGCCATGCTCCGAGCGCTCTGCTCTGCTCTGGGGCAGCTCGGGGATAATGAGCCTGGAGATTGAGCCACTGTAGAGGTGCCACTGTCACCCGCCCTCTCTCTCTTTCTCTTTCTGTGTGCCTCTCGTCTCGTTCTCTCTTTGTCTCTCTTTCACTCTGGCTTTGGGTTAATAGAGGTGAGGCTCCTCTAGTGCGGGACACTTTTTCCAGCAAATTAGGGGAAGGATCTGTGTCCCCAGAGCCTGCCCTCGGTTACGCTCTCCCATCCCGCCCCTCACCGCTGGCATCGAAGAGCTTTCATCCGAACAGGGAGGGTGGTGCGTTCCAGACTTGGGCGGGGGGTAATGAGGACTGACAGGGCTTGATTCCTGAGCAGGGATTGAGAAAAACAGCTGACAGGTGAAGACAAGAGTGAGAGAGAGAGAGAGAGCGACCGGTGCGGATGAGATAAAGTGCAAGAGAGAAGAGATGGAGTGGAAGGAGGGAGGGAGAGAACAAGGGCGAGGCGGAGGTGAAACTCTCGCGCTAATGGAGGTGGGACTTGTGGCGGCTCAGGGGCTCTTGGCTGGAGACGGCAGGCCCTTTGAGGTTAGACAGGATCAAAAGAGCAGAATAACAAAACAGAGAGACTTCACCCCAGCACCGCTCCTCTCTTCAGCAGCGTGCAGGAGAGGGCTTTTACCTTCAGAGTAGGGATGCTCATATTGACCGATAACCGATAGTAAGAATTTTGACCAATTAATACAATCAGTATTTTTCAAAGTAAAGTAATTTTTCAAAATATTTTAAAATGTTAAAATAGGCTACGCTACACACATATAAAATAAAATTGCATTTTTGAGAGAAAAAAAAAAACGTTACGTGCAAGTCGCATTTTATTATGTACAGAAATGTAAAATGTTTACAAGCATAAACACTATAAACATAGCTATGCTATAGGCTATTTTATTTCCCCTCATGCCACAACAAATCCTTTCAATTTAACTGTATTCAGAACAAAACAATAATGAAAAATATAAGAAGCTATATAAACAATAAGCCAGAACGAATTCATTTAAAGTGAAACTTACGTATGAAATGTTTCCATATTCGCAATGTACGTGGACGCTAAGCTATGATATGTAAACCAGGTTTTGTACTTCTCTCACGTTCCAAAATCCATGTAAAACAAAGGCCTGGTTTCATAGACAGGGCTTAAATTAAGCTATAGTTCAATTAGGACATTTAAGTATATTTTAGAAATGTGCCTTAAAAAAACAAAACATTAATGGTGTGACAATCTTGAGACAAGTCTATGACACTTACATATTTTAAGATATGTCAGTGCAAGTTTCTTTTGGTTAAAACAGCCCAGTCATACATTTTAGTCTAGGACTAGGCTTAAGCCTTGTCTGTGAAACCGGGGATATATAACATTAACAATTTACAATACTCCTTCATTTATAGTCCTACAGATAATCGAAAGTGAAAAAGGTTTACTTTTATTTGTTACACTCACAATAAAAACAAAACGTTGTGCTGTTAGCATGTTTAGCTCCATTTGCAGTGCGAGGAAATCTATGGCTGTTGAGTGTAGCTTTCGTTACAAAGAGTGTATGTTAAGGTAGATTATGAAAAAGTATTTTTCTTTAGAATAATGTGCTCCCAGGGTTATTTATTATGTATGGTAATTTGTCCTCATGTTGTTGTTGAATTCCCTGCGTGTATTTGAGAGAAACCTGACAGGGAAATTGTGTCTTTTACAGATCTTTAAGTCTACATGCTTGACCTTGCACCATTTCTTAACAAGACATGAATCTATAACTAGAAAAAGCACAAACAGAGGAATACTGAAGTGCATTTCAAACATTTTGCATGATTAGTCTCTCAGGGGCAGACCTGCAAAACCTTCAGCTTGCTGCATGCATGAAGCCTCGGTTGAGTCCATTGTATTTGAAGTAAGGTCTCACAAAACACACGAGGTATATCCAAAAAACATCTGACAAAAGTCCAGACGCTGCAACACCACTCTCAAAATCAGACTTCTGTTTCCACATCAGTGAAAATGGTGTTTTTGAAAACATTAATTTTCATTCTGTGTTCTGTAAACAAATCAAAACAATGTTTTGGTACACCACACACAGAGACCCCCGCTCTTTTGCCTGCTTTTACAAGTATTCACACCAGCAATTCTGCGATTCTCTAAGCAGCCCTGCCGATTACGTCGAGATAGCGGGATTGATTAGCTTGTCAGCTTTTCTGACAGAATCGAGCCCCTGTCTTGACTACGGCAAATTACTCTGACTTGATTAGGCCCACCTGCAGCTCTTTTTTTTGGAAATCCTAAACATAGCGCCAGCGTCGCGCCTATGCCGCACCACTCCGCTGCTTTTCGCTTCTGACCTCAACTGAATGGTAATTCATTGCACCAATCATCCAGTGCTGGCGCAGTGTTGTTCCAGCGCTGGCTCAGTATTGGCTCTGGTAATTAAATGGGGCTTGCGTGCGTCCTCTGGGAAGAAGGGACTGGGAAACGATGACCAGGTGGTGGCAGAATGCAGGACCTGTCAGACTAGCTGATGACCGTTTTAATTCTGCTCTGCCTGGGGCTATAATTGATATTTAGCAGAAAGGTTAATTGTAGCAGTGATCTGTTTAAATTAGAGTAGAGATCTGGAGACCAGGGCCAAGACCTGCAAGCCACTGGGGGCACGCATGAGAGTTGCTCGAGTAATACACACATACGCATGCTCATACTTAAGCACACACACTGGTACTAGATCACGAACACACACACACACACATACACACACACACATACTTGTTATCTGTTCAAAATAAGATTTGTGTGCGCACTATCATGTAAGCTACAATAATGAAAATAGTACACACAAGCCTTTAGACAAAATACAGATCAGTCTGTCATTTCATGTGTATCTTTATCTGCAGATTATCATGCAAACATAGGACAAGGTCAGTGAATGTCATTTCCAGGTGAGCTGTGGCCCTTTTGCATGCATTCAAATCAGTGGTTCTTCAAATGCAGGCCAAACAGGGAGTTTCGAGAGAGTCCCTAAGCTCCTCCACCAATCAGATCACAGGAACACATAAAGCTGCTTTCATCACTGCCTACATTTCACTGTTTCAGCAAAAACAGCACCTTCACCTGCCCTCCACACACACTTTGGGTTTTCACGTGCTAATGCTCTGGGTGCACCAGATGAAAGTAGTAAAGACAACAATGCTCGATTTCCAGACACAACTATAGGCACTTCTTGGGAAGTCGGGCCTAAAATTTTCAAAGCAAACAGATGAAAGAATCACCTTTCAGATTTGCTTTGTTGTCCTTGGATCAGAATATTGTGTCTCTTTAAAGTCTTTCTGTTGTCTTGTAGTGTCCATCCCAACAAAGGCATTGTTTTGCTGAGATAATATGGCTCTGCTTGAGGACATAAGAGTGCATCAATTCACAGTGGTGCTCCAAACATGTGTGAAGAGCCGGGTTTTCTAGATCATGTGTTATTGTAGGGTTACAACAGCTATATAAAGCTCTTGTCCTACTTCTAAAGCGTTATTTTTCTTTGCTCTATCTAGTACTTGAGTCTTCTGAGCACGGCTGGGAAGAAAATGGAGGAGACGGAGGTGAACACGGCACCTAGGAGCAGCTCCAAAGATCGGCTCAGTGAGGTAAGCACAATGAAGCATTTCATCATGACGCCAGTATTCATAAAAAACAATAGGAGAAGCCTTTAACAGCCGAATTTGTTAAAAGACAGGCAGACGTCTCATTCAATTATAAATGCAATCAAGTGTTCTTACATGTCTATAGAAAAGATTTTCAAGCGAAATGTCCGTTGGATACACAAGAAGTGCATACGCACATATATTTGTTCTTACCGTTATGAGGCGCCATGTAGGATTTAAATCAAACTTCGCTTATCAATACATACATAAAACACGTGCATATACACCTATAAATTACTCACATATACATGTATACTATTGGATGTTCAAAATATATATATGAAATACACGTGCACACTAATATGAAATCCATACCAATACACCTTATGTTAGTAATGAATGCATATACACTTGTGAATAACTTGCATATACATATAAACTTGACGCATGCATACACCTATAAACACTCGCTTATACATATAAACTCGCTGCATGCAGACACACCTATAAACACTCGCACATACATATAAACTCGATGCGCGCATACACACCCACAAAACACTCGCGCAAACATACAAAATAAAATTCACAAACGTATACAATTCTGATAAGAAAGACGCATGCTTTAGTTGTGTATATATGTATATGCAAGTGATTTCATATGTGGATGTAACAGTCGGTGGAATTGTCAGACGGTCCCTTAACCATCAAGCACAATAGCGCTTCAAAACTTTCTCCAGTTTAAATTTACTGCTACAATTCACGTTTTTAAATATATTTTTTCATGTCGTTGTTCATTTTTTTTCAAAACATTTTTTTTTTCAAAACCGCTAAACTCAGTAAACACATTATTAATAAATCTAATATACTGTACATATAATAATGTGTTTACTGAGTTTGGCATTTTAAAAACACTGTCGTAACGCATTAAGCCAGGTTAAGCATATTCCTTATGGGAGGAAAACGCTTTACGCGTAATTAAACACGTTACGTTCTTATGCTGGACTCATCTGCTTGTCTATACATCATATGCTTTATTAATAATGTGTTTATTGAGTTTGGTCTTTTAAAAACACTGTTTTAATGCATTAAGCCACGTTAAGCATTTTCAAATGTCCCACCGGAAGTGCCGCTGCTTCCTTTTACACTGAAATGCCTTCCGTTTGCACTGAAAAGTTCACGCACATCCACATATGAAATCACTTGCATATACATATATACACAACTAAAGCATGCGTCTTTCTTATCAGAATTGTATACGTATGTGAATTTTATTTTGTATGTTTGCGCGAGTGTTTTGTGGGTGTGTATGCGCGCATCGAGTTTATATGTATGTGCGAGTGTTTATAGGTGTGTATGCATGGATCAAGTTTATATGTATATGCGAGTATGTATAGGTGTGTCTGCATGCAGCGAGTTTATATGTATGTGCGTGTGGTGTTGTGGGTGTATATGCATGGATCGAGTTTATATGTATAAGCGAGTGTTTATAGGTGTATGCATGCGTCAAGTTTATATGTATATGCAAGTTATTCACAAGTGTATATGCATTCATTACTAACATAAGGTGTATTGGTATGGATTTCATATTAGTGTGCACGTGTATTTCATATATATATATATATATATTGAACATCCAATTAGTATACATGTATATGTGAGTAATTTATAGGTGTATATGCACGTGTTTTATGTATGTATTGATAAGCGAAGTTTGATTTAAATCCTACATGGCGCCTCATATACCGTTGTTCTAACGCACAATCTTATGCCCTTGCTAGCCTTTTTACATCAGCGTAGACTATAGAACTTATTTGGTATTTTATTTAATTTTTTCAATTATTTCTAAAAATGTAATCTTACTTTGGTTACTTAGATATATGTACTCTGTTTTTAGAGGCATTAATGTTTTATTAATATAATACTATAATATAAAAATGGTATGTATTGTATTATTTTGTCATTTTAATTGTATTTATTAAAATTATATATATATAATATTATATAGGTGGCATCTATATAAATAATATGTATAGAAAGAGAGATTATTTAAATTAGTTGTATATTTTGTCCTAAATTTAGAAAAAGAAATGTAAGTGCAAATGTATTGATTGAATCATCATTTCTGTGTGAAAATGTTTGCACACAGGTTTTATGGTCAAATATGAGTATGTATGGTTACAAACAAGAATAATCTTGTTTATCTAAAACAGAGGTTTTTAACCAGGGGACCAACAACCAATATCTCTAAAGAACCAGGATTCCCACAGTCTTGAAAAACTAATAATGCAGCCTAATTTACAATAATATGAAATTTAAATATAAAAAATATATAGCGTTTAATATACGTATATATATATATATATATATATAGTGTTTATAGTGTAAAAATGTTTATAAAGATATGCAAAGTATTTATACATTTATCAAATATATATCTTCCATTTTTCTATCAATGCCAAACACTAAGTTAGAAATTGAGTAAATGTATTTTTTCCTTAATCCTTACCCAGACAACAACAGGAAAATTCATAGGGTCTTGAATAATGTTGTGGACAGTGGGGGTCATGCCATGGAGTCAGAAAGGTTAAGAACCACTGATCTAATATGTTTCATAAGCAGTTAGTTTGCGTTAACCCACGGTCAGCTCGGAGCGTTTTTCTCACCAGTGTCTTTGTAGAAAAGATTCCCTGCGTCTCAGAAATGCAGCCGAATATCTTTGAGAAAAAAGTAGTGGTAGGGTGTCGGTTAGGGCCTGAATGAAGAAATAATGTGATTGAGAGTGGAGTAATGAGAATTTGTGTCTAATTCTCCCGAGACTAGCTGAAGACGCGTTCCTAACTAACGCCTGTCAAACGCGTGTCCGAAATCCCCAGCAAATTCGTTCGGATGGATCCGTAATACAGAGACAGCAAGGCTGTGCGCCTCAGTGAGCCGAGGATGAAGGGAGGAGAAGATGATGAAAAGAATAAAATGTTTTTAATGAAGAGATTAAATGTGATGCTTAGGCTGTTAAGGATTCGGAGGGAAATTTCTGTCTTCGCTTTCCCCCTCCCACCCTTCACCGCCATCATTTATGAATTTGTGCAAAAGGCTGTTTTTCATGAAAAAGTCAGAGAGGGAGAGCGAGGAAGAGAGAGAAACGAGCTTGAGGCAGATAAAAGCGTGATCCAGGCTGACAGTTTTGACAGCAAAAAGCGACAGAACAACGGGCAGACAGAGAGAGGGAGGGAGGGCTGAAAGACTGCAGAAAATTGCAGACTGTAATGGCTGACAGTGCCAGATATGACATTTCCCTCTAATCTCCTGCCAAAGAAATGGTGCTAAAATGCAGAGCGCCATATCCGTGTCATCTGTAGGCCTATCTGTCCATCTCTGAGCGAGAGAAAGACACAGACAGCCAGAGATCCGGCGAGCCCGTTCGTTCCTGTCCCGCCGCACGAGGCCCGGACGCCGCGCTAACGCTAGCTTTGTAAACAGGATCATCTTTCATCACTGTCACGTCGTTAAATGGTGTAAAAAATCTTCCCTTGTGATTCGCCATACATGCTAATTTTCTTTGCATACCAAATACGCTTTTCATACCCACTTCAAAGACGCTTAGGCGTGTGCACCGCCAGCTAACGATCTCTGCGCTTCAGAGGCGGATAGAGCTGGATTTATTTTTTGTCGCTGGAGTGTCAGAAGGAAATGGAAACAAACGAGGGGGATGGCAGTGTCTCAAAGAACTGGGGGCAGGAGCGCAGTGATTTAAACAACAGCCCATGTAGGGGCTTGCCATTTTAGCGGTGCACGTTCGCTAGGATCTTCTTATTTTTAACGGAACGCGTCCACTTGTTTAGTGTGGCTTCGGTTCTTGTTAAGATAGGCCTAGAACAGAAACAGTGTGTTAATGATTTAATGAGGATAGTCCAACAAAACTCTTTCATCAGACTGTTGAAACAGAAGTAGAATCTGTTCAATTTGTCGTTCTCTCACATCACAGCTGAATGTGGCTCAAATCTGATTTTTTTTCCCGCTCAAATGTGACACAGATCTGGTTTTTGGATGACCGTCATGTACAGCGTTTCTGACATTTCATCTGACATTTTCAATTCCGATCTGGACCTCTTTCAAATGTGGAAATCGCTCATTTGTATGTGATGTTTTTGCAGTGTGACCTTGATGTCAACATTCCTGACTTTCGCACTAATCAAGCTCAACATTCAGGAATCACATGCTTGATTTGCACTGCATAATGTTAATGTTCACAAAGAAAATAAAAAATGACGTTAAAAACGATTGAAATGTTATGTGGAAAGACACGTTTTTGATGTTCCATCACCCGAATGATTGATGTGTATTTGCACGACAACATACAACAACTATGTGTTCAAAACACATAGGCACAGGGTATTGTGGGCTGTTGCCAAGGTGTTGCTATGTGGTTGTTAACATGTTCTAAGCCATGCTGCTGGTGTTCTGGATGGATGTTAAGGTGTATTCTGGTCCCTAGATGTGGCTTGATTCCCTCTTTCAGTATACACTACAGCTGAAAAGTTTGGCCAGTAAGATTTCTTTTAAGATATTAATACATGCAAGGGCACATTTAA
Organism: Schizothorax lantsangensis; assembly: GCA_027422415.1. NCBI lineage: Eukaryota > Metazoa > Chordata > Actinopteri > Cypriniformes > Cyprinidae > Schizothorax > Schizothorax lantsangensis. The sequence goes on from CM049842.1 coordinate 3,103,816, forward strand.
TCAATCAATACAATTATCTCAAATAAATGCTCTTGCACACTTTAATTAAAAAGTCCTTAAAATCATGGTTTCTACCAAAATATTAAGCAGAACAACTGATTTCAACATTGGTAATGATGATAAATGTTTCTTGAGCAGCAAATCAGCATATTAGAATGATTTCTGAATGATCATGTGGCACTGAAGACAGGAATAATGATGCTGAAAATTCAGCTTTGATCACAGGAATGAATTACATTTTAAAATGTATTAACATAGAAAACAGTCTTTAAATTGCAAGTTGTAAGTTGACATTTATGATAGTTTTTTCAATTTTTTTATTAGACGGGTGAAGACCATAAGTCTTGTTTCATGAATCACTGTAGAATTGTATTTGTCCCTTTGCATCCAAATAAACATGCTATGTCTAATCTGACCACATAAGCTTTTGTGTTTCCGAGCAGCGAGGATGTTTTGGAGTTTGGAGTGGATCTGGCCCGAAGGTAATGACTCTGATAGTTTCGAACCCACCCACCATGTCACAGAAGCTGCCCACAGAGACCCGGCAACACCTACTGCATCTCAGCCTTCTGTTTGCTCGCTGACTTCACGCTCCGTTGCATCCTGATTGGCTTCTTTTCATCCGCTGCCCTATCTTAACCAATAGTCTGGTCCGTAGCTAAACAATCCTCCCCCTCCCACTTGTCACCAAATCTGTCGGGTCCCAAGAAGTGTAGAGTGATGCGAGAGGGGGGTTGAGTTTGGATTAAGAAGCGGGTCGCCCCCATTTCTTTTTAAAGAGGTTGTTTGGTTAACCCCAAAACAGCTGCTGTCCCGCTCGCCCTACCGCCCCGTTTCTCCCCCTTTCACGTTCGCTTTTCTCTCATTCTCTCGCTGCCTGCATCTTAATCCTTTTTTGAAGTCCTAAGTGCTAGGCAAATCCATTGAGTGCTGCGTATAATGGCTTTTAAGGGAGCATGTTTAGATGTGGCCCAGCCCCACGGCTTATGAACCGCGGATGGTGTAATGGATTTTTTCTCCTCTCGCTGCAGACTAAATCCAACGTATTGTTCCTCATTATCATTTAAATAAGTCTCCCTTTCAACTCTGAATGTGGCAATGTGAATGAACCGGGGCATTGTAAGGCTAACTCTACACATTTTTTGGCCTCCCAGTGAGCCTCGCACCCATTCGCTCTTCTCCGTACATTACACCTCCTCGCTTTTCTGTGAGAGAGAGAGGTTCTGGAAAAGTATTTGGATCCTGCAGTGCCGCCTTTCCGGGTTTTCTCAGGAACACTTCTCTAATTGTCACAGTGGGAGTTTGTACTGAGTGTGAGAGAGAACAGAGGCACTGATGAGGGTTAAACCCCTGTAGCAGGTGTGTGTGTGTGAGACTGAATTCTGTGCAAGGACAAAATTGGTCTTGCAGAAAAGTCACCCCCTGAGACAGAGGCAGAAATTGCCAATCGCACAGAGGAAAGAGGCAAAAAGAGGGGAAAATGACGGGAGAGAGAGCAGGAGATTGGTATTCAGGCCTAGTCTGTGGTGCTGGGATGTGGAAGTTGCCGTCTAGTCTTACTGGAGATGTCTGTAACAGGCTGTGGTTCTCTCATTCAAGCTAGTGTGGCTTCTGTGGATTATGGCTTTACTTGTTTCTTAAGGTTTTAGTAGTCTGTGGAATGTAGTACTGCAGTTGCAGAGCGGTTATTTGTTTCATTTGCAATATTTCAGCTAAGGTTGAGAATCAGCAGTGACCTGGTAGTACAGTAATGTATCAGTGAACTTCATTATTTACATTTATGCTTTTAGCAGATGCTTTGATGATATTGAAGTTTAGTGTGTGTGAGATATATCATCAATAACATGCATTTAGAAAATAGACATGCTCATGTTGAATTTAACATGTATCTCCACTTGTAGAGAATTCCCTTACTAAATACTCAAATTAGTTTAGGCTTTACTCTGGCCAAGAACTACCCATGTTGACATGAAGGCGGCCTGACCAACATGTAAAGTGACCAAAAACAAAAAGGATTTTTTGTTAATGCAAAGTATTGGGCAGGCAAATCTAAAGTCGGTGGTACCACAATAGTAGGCCAGTGTATAAAAAAGTGGTAACTCATTCAAATGATGGCACAACAGTCTCGGAGAAAGGTTCTGAAAACATGAAAGAAATGTATGCAGTCAGAATTTCTGCACATTATTTCATTATATTATGGACACAATTGAAAACTTTGTGCTTCAGGAAGTTCTTCATTTTAGTATAGGGACCAATTCTCACTATTATCTACACTCTTAAGAAAAATGGTTCTAAATAGTACCAGATAAGGGTTCTTCGGCTTAGCAGAACCCTTTTTAGTGCTAAATAGAACCTTTTTTATAGGGTTACATACAGAACCATGCTTTGAAAATGCTATATAGGACCTTAATGGTGTTATAAATAACCTTTTTAATGATAGTTTTTCATTAATATTAGTATGTTAATATCATTAATATTAGTATTATTTGTATATATTATTTATTTTATTTTTTTACCCCTCTATCTGCCTGTGGTCTTATAATCTATCTTACCTATCTTATATCTTATAATATACTTGTAATATATTATAATATAAGTGTCTATTAAGGTTTTACATAAAATCAACAACAACAACAACAACGTGTCAATTTTTTTTTTTTTTTAATGACGTAAAATTGTAGCAAAAATGACAGTGTTCTAACAGCAGTTATTAGTAGAATACATTAATGAATGACAATGGACATTGAACAGTAATAAATATTTAAAGTCAAACAAAATAGAACATAAAATAGTGTATTGAAGACCAAGCTCCAGTGAAATATCTTCACAATCCTCTATGATGCCTTCACGTTAATCATTATCTGTAATTTGGTGTGATTGAATGGCAGTTTCTCTCTGCAGATGATGAGGTTGTAGCATCTGAAATGCACAATAGAGTTTAGATATACAATGTGTCTCCTTTCATTTGTTTATGTGAAAACAATTGTTTATGAAGGCCAAAAGTAGTATGTGAGCACTTCATAATTCATAAAAAGTAATATAAAGTCATGGGATAGCTGGGTATTTTTATGCATAAACCCTAGTAATAAAAATATCTAACAAAATGGATCATAAATTCAATATCTTTGTTACTTAGTGAAGAAGAGGAGAATATCCTTTGTCACACGTACATGTTCTCTTAAACTAAAAAGAGAAAAGACATAGAAAAACCAATTAGCATTTGAAAGTTATAATTTATAATAATTTTAAGAAAGAAATGATTTACCTGTCGAGAGTGTTGACAGTCTGTGTAGTTGGATGACTGAGCTCCAGAAAATCAGTAATGATGCATCTCAGAGTGTAGCCTCGGTTAGGGTTTCACATTAAAATAACAATAACCACAACAGCAGCATGTTGTGTGAATTAAGTATGTTTTTATTGACATGCAAAATTGTTAGTGCTCATAACAACAGTTATTAGCTGAATACATTAATGAATGACAATTGACAATGAACATGAATAAATACATAAAGAAGTAAAACACAAAATAAGAACAAAAAATAGATGTGATGAAAACCAAGTTTCAGTGAAACAATCACATTCCAATCAATATGATGCCTTTAAGTCCATTATTTTGGTGTGATTAAGTGGTGATATTTCTCTGCAGATGATGAGGTTGTAGGATGTGATGCATCTGAAATACACAGTTGAGTTTAGAGTTACAGTGTGTCCATGTGTTTATGTAAAAACAATTGTTTATGAAGGCCAAAAGCAAAAATGGACAATGTGAGCCCTTCACAATCTTAAAAGAAAAAAGTGATAAGTCATGCGATAGTTTTAATATTTTTTTGTGACTGTGTATGTTTATACATAAACCCAAGTAATAATTTAAAAAGTCTAATGATATGAATTATAAATTCATTGTCTCTTTTACTTAGTGGAGAAGAGGAGAGAAGTTTCCAAAGCTTAGCAGAGCTGCACACACTTAGGCTATATGTGACCCAAAAAAAATAAAACATAAAATAAGAACATGTTTGTTTGGAAACCGGTTACAATTTTAAAGTTAAATTTGTATTTAAGTTTAAGAATGAAATCATTTACCTGTTGAGAGTGTGTTGAAAGTCTGTGTTGTTGGATCACTGGACTCCAGAAAATCTGTAAAAATCAGTGTTTTGACAGTTACAGATTTGAAAATCAAAAGAGCGGGAACAAAGAACCCTAAACTCTAACAAAGAACCATTTTGGCATAAAAGGGTTCTTCAGAATGCTATGGTTCTAAATAAAACCATTACTGCATGTAAAGAACCTTTAAAGAACCATATTTTTTTTAGAGTGTGGTTGCTTATTAGCATGCCTATTATTAACATATTGGCTGTTTATTAGTACTTATAAAGCACATATTTTGCATGAGCATATTCTACATCTCTAATCCTACCCAATACCTAAACTTAATTACCTTACTAACTATTAATAAGCAGCAAATTAAGAGTTTGAGGCAAAAGTCATAGTTAATGGTTTGTTAATAGCGAGAATTGGACCTTAAAATAAGGTGTGACCAAAAATGTTGAATCTCTTTCAGAAATTGAATGCCAAAACATATAGGCCTGGTTTCACAGTCATGGCTTAGATTAACCCTAAACAATACTGTTGTGTATCATGATACAAATTAGTGCCACTGAATATGTCCGTGCAAGTTGCTTTCAGTTAAGACATCTCAAACATGCATTTTAGTGTGGGTCTAGGCTTAAGCCCCGTCTGTTAACCGGGCAATTGAGTTACAGACTTGCACAGCTCAGACTCAGTGACTAGTTTATTTGTAAGGAGCAAGTGTTTTTCTTTCCTAGCATCGTCCCAAACTGTGGGTTGGGGTAAGGAAGTAGCCTGTGGTTATCCTAGCTTTCTTGCTTGAATGCATTATTGTGTTGGAACAGAATTAGAAGATCAGTGACTGTCATGATGTTCTTATGTTACTTTTTGCAGCATAACCTGTAACCTTTGTGTTAGCGGTTAACAGTTAAATTACCCATGTTAAATATCTATAGTTTTAGGGACATTCATGCTATAGAAACGTGTGATATGTTTGGATTGTTGAATTGTTAGACCTTCTGGAGTCTAAAACTAGCTTTAGCACTCTGTGTAACTTCTAGTTGTTGTTGACTCGCTCAGGCAGCCCAGAACTGTTTTAAAGGCCCCTATATGTATCTGAATCTGACAATGAATCTGTCACGGCGAAATAAAATGCTTTCTTTCTCCCTCATTTACCATAAACTGACAAGGGCTGATGCAACAGCATGGAAAATGGATGCAAACGCTGGGTGTCTTGGTTCTGATCTGAAATGTCATTTCCTTTATGATGACAATCTATGACACAGTTCTGGAAAATGATGTAACCTGCTATATAAGAATTTGACTATGTATTACTGAGTCAATGCTGGAATGTTTAGTTGAATGCACAGAACACAACTGAACGGCTTCATATTTTGAAACACGTTAGCGTAAAATGTTATTAGTGGCTAAGGCTATTAATGCTCACAGGGTTTAGATGGTTTGTTCAAGTATTAATCTTCATATTAAACCATTTGTGCTTTCTTGGTTATGAAATCATATGACTTTTTAAAGAAAAATGTGCCATTAACAGGTGAAAGAAGAGAGACCCAAGCCATCTATGGACCAAATTTAAGCAACTACCCAGAACATCATAGAAACCGGCTATATTGCCCTAGAAGTCCACATACAGTAGCAACGCCCTATAGCAACCACTCTGAAGACCTTAGTAACTGCATACTTTTTTCAGAAAATCACAGGAAGAAACCAGTTTCTTTTCTAGATTATCAATGTAGGTGTCCCGCTGAAAGATCATTTTAAGATAAACCCAGTCTCACCAAAGAGAAAAGGCATTGAGCAACAAGATGGCCAATTTATCCAGGGCTGTATGTATTGTGCTTGAGATGTGTTCTAGCAGGTCTTGAAGAGAGAGAGAGAGAGAAAGAGAGAGAAAGGAATCAGGAATGTCATTAGGCGAACGATAGGAACGAAGGGTGGGAAAAAGGTTAATGTGAATATTGATATTAAAGTGCTAGAGCTTCATCATGTCTCTGTCATCTCATAGTATCCCTCAAAGGTCAACGTTGTTCTCTCTCTCTTTGTCTCTCTCTCTCTTTCTCTCCCCCAGAGCTCCACTCACTCTCTGTCAGGACGAGGGTACTCGGTAAGTGACATTTTCACGCTCTGCAGCTTTACGGCAGAATTACAGTATCCTCTCCTCCCGTTTATGGCCCCGGCAGCGGACATTTTAATTATGTTAAACAGAGAAATGGTGGAATCGTGATATTAGGGACATCACTCTTGGGTGACTGACTGATTAAATGGTGAAAGGTGTCCCGTTGCACCTTGGGTAAATGAGCCTTTCTTTATATTTACGACCATTTTATTTCCAGCGCTCTGGTCATTTAAAGTGTCACTGACGATGTCTTCTTCTACGGTCTGATGTGGTCATCGATTAGAGCTTGTTTGAAAGCCATTCAGAGATTTTGATTTGGTTTTATTTGGACGAGACTTGAAACAAATCATATGCTTCTGGTTACGCAAGCTCAGTTTTGGTTTCGCTGTGTTCGCTGAGGGGTGCCATAGCGGTCATTAGCCTTAATTTGTTGTACTGTAGAGTTGGTTTTCATTCGGATGAACTCATTTTAAGAGAGAGCAACAGTTTGATAAGAACCTTGATGAGTTGAACTGTGTTAGTTAAACGGTCAAGATGTTTACAGCTACAGTAACTACCTAGCTAGATAATCCTCTCCTATGAGGACTGAAGTATGCTACTGCTTATGTGTGCATGTGCAGCTGAACACTGGACTGCAATGCACTGAAATATAAAAACTAGTGCTGTCAAACGATTAATCGTGATTAATCGCATCCAAAATAAAAGTTTTTGTTTACATAATATATGTATGTGTACTGCTTATTATATTATATTATATTATATTATATGTATTAATAAATATAAACAGTATACACACATATATTATGTAAACAAAAACCTTTTTTGAATGCGATTTCTCGCGATTATTCGTTTGACAGCACTAAAAACATTAAAACATATTTACATAAAAATATAAAAACATAAAACATATTTTAAGGTTACATTCAGGTTTGTTAATAGTAATATTTCATTCTTCTCGTCAAAACAGGTCAGTAATAATGAGATGAATCATATTTTCTTATATTATCATTTAGAATATTAGTATTTAATAGTAATATATTAACATTTATATTCTAAATAATTACAATAGTAGAATAACAATAACAACATTAAAAAACATTTTATTTGGTAACAAATATAATACAAAAGTATAATAAGTATATTTAAAACATTAAAATGAAATATTTGGTGTTTTTAAAGTGAGTCACTGCATATATTCACCCTTAATGTGTTTTTATATGTGAAAACATAGGCCACTTTTATATTTTCAGAAGGGGATCACAATAAAAGGTCTTGGTTTAGTGGAAACTCCTGGTTTAGAGTGTTTATTTTGAATATAATTAGATTAGAGTAGATTAACTGTTTCCTTCCTGTTTTTTCTCATTTGTTCTCATCCATACAATTTTCATGTTTTGTAATGATTGTGTTATGTGTAGAAATGTTCACTGGTTTTCATTCCATGTTCAATACCCTGCTATGTTCTTCTTATGGATGAAAATAAGCTTTGGATATTGCAGGGATTCATTGTATTATTGATTTACTGTGCTTACTCTAAAAATAATCATTATCTATGAATATATTCCCTGTTCTTCTTTATTTGAAAGTGCAGTATACACTTGACACTGAAACTGAGAGAAAAAATGTGTTGTATACCCTTGTGAAATATTCAAAAGCAGCAGTGCATTTTATATGCTAAATTTCCGCAGGCATGTCAAGCAACATGTCACAGGATCACTGTTTATGCATGACAGAAAGCTCACTTTTCATCAGATGCTCAAATGTTTGTTTGCATGTGCACGCGCGCACACACACACACACACACACAGAGACGCCCTGACATTACCTGTCTCCTAAGAATGTCAGGTAACGACTGCCATTATGAGCTGCTAGGTTTATTTCATATGTTTTGTCAGCATGAAGAGACAAGAGTTTAAAGGTTTCAGGACTCATTCTGTCATGCAGTCAGTACTCAACCTCTTTTATTGTTTGGCCATTTGCAAATGGAAAGAAATCTAGCTATTCTAGCTATTTCCATATAAATATAAATTTTTTTTTTTTTTTTTTTTTTTTTAAAAGTCTCTTATTTTCAGTAAGACTGCATTTATTTGATCAGAAACACACACACACACACACACACACACACACACACACACACACACAGACACAGACACAGTAATATTGTAATATATTTAAAAAAATATGATTCATTTCTGTGATCAAAGCTGAATTTTCAGCATCATTACTCCAGTCTTCAGTGTCACATGATCCTTCAGAAATCATTCTAATATGTAGATTTGGTGTTAAAAAAAAATCTAAATCGATGTTGATAACAGTTGTGCTGCCCAATATTTTTGTGGAAACGTGATGCTTTTTTTTTCTGGGATACTACAAAAATTTACCTGAGAACAGCATGTATTTTAAATACTTTTCAATCCTTTTTTTTTTTTTTTTGTGACAATACTGTAACTAATCAGCTGAATGCATCCTTGCTGAATGAAAGTACTAACTAACTAACAAATGAACGAATGAATGAAAAAAAATATATATATACAGGTGCATCTCAATAAATTAGAATGTCGTGGAAAAGTTCATTTATTTCAGTAATTCAACTCAAATTGTGAAACTCGTGTATTAAATAAATTCAATGCACATAGACTGAAGTAGTTTAGGTCTTTGGTTCTTTTAATTGTGATGATTTAGGCTCACATTTAACACAAACCCAAAAATTCACTATCTCAACAAATTAGAATATGGTGACATGCTAATCAACTCAAAACACCTGCAAAGGTTAATTAATAACATGTTGATGCTCGAGACTACTGCTTATGTTGTCTATATTGATATTAGCTAAATAGTTTTTTGATCTACTATTGTAGAGTTTTGTATACATTTTGAAATAGACGATATCAATTAAGCATGACAATAACTCCATGAAGATCTTTACCAGAGTAAAACTATGTTAGTTTAGTTATTCTTGTCATTATTAATGTCCTCTAGACAGCAAGAGACACTTGTCATGTTGTTTTTTTCCCTCCTCAGTGAAAAATAGAGCATGTTAAACTCATGTTTCCTTATGGCGACATTCCGACATGGCAATGAAAAGAAAGCCTCTCTGTAAAAGGCCTGTAGCGGCCGTAAGCCTCGACTGTCATATCAGTTTAGGTTGAGAAAACATGACCAAAGAGCCACGAACCTTGTCCTCCTCTTTACACGATGCTGAGAGTGAGATAAAAGAGAAAAAACAGAGAGGGAAGTGCAGAAAGTAAAGAAAAAGCAGAATATAGCAGGGTGTTTCACTTTGACACTAGTTCCATCAAATCTGGTAATGTGTAGTCGGGCCCTTTGGCCCTTCACACTGTGTGTGTGTGTACTCATGAGATTAACAAAGCACAAAGAGCTCCAGGCACAAGTTTCTGTGTGTGTGTGTTCTTGTTTATGTGCATGAGTCTGTTATCTTCCAGAATTCAAGGCACAGTGTGACGGTCAGGGGCCCCTGGGGCCACTCCGACACTTCACGTTGTGTTCGTAATCATCTGCTAGGAGTGAAAGTGCTAAAGGCTAACGCACAGAGAGAGAGATATGTCAAGAGAAGGATGGAGGGAGATGCAGGCTTCCGGCTGGATAAGTGGGCCACCACCTGGAAAGTTGTGAGTTCAGCCCCCAGTGGTAGCGGCTTATTCAAGCCTAGTTATAAACGCAGAGTTTTGACTCTAAATTCAGTTTGGATGAACCACATTGAATCCATTAATTGATGAATACATGTGACCACAGGTTCCTAGGGTCTTTGTTGTTATTGCAAAATGTAACTATATTATCACCCATCTCGTTATATAAAATAAAAAATCCAGGATGCTGAAAAATGAACAGTAGAACAGCATTTATTTAAATTGCTGCATTCAAGTCATGTGTCAGAATGATTGTATTTATGAGTTGAATGCACATGATTTCTAATTACCTTTGGGAAACTTCAGGTTTTCATTATGCCGGGCTGAGTCAGTTACAGACTTATGGCGAAAATAAATTATTTTTGATTATTGTAAGTTGTAATTCTGAACATGGACTGTAGCATTTAGTTTGTATGCATTTTGTGTACTGCTGATGAAGAATTAGATTAATATTTTTGTTCTACTCTTTTAACTAAATTTATGAGCTGATAGGTGTGTAACCATACTAACCATTTCCCATCATTCTCTGTGGCAGCATGAAAATTATATAATACAAAACATTATGTATTATTTAGACGCCTAACTTGCATGTTTTGCTCTTTATTTAGAGTAATGCTAAAACGGTATTTGTCAGTAAATAAAATAATAATAATTATAATTTGCCTAGGTGCATTTTTTTCCCCTCAGAATTGCATAATATAAACTCAATTCTGATTTTTTTCTCGGGATTGTGAGATATATAAGCTCACAGTTGCAAGTTACTGTATAAAGTCAGAATTGTGAGAAATAAGCTCGCAATTGCAAGAAAAAGTCAGAATTGTAAGAGAAAAGTCAGAATTGCAAGTTTATATCTTGCATTTCTGACTTTTTTTTCTTGCAATTGCTTGTTTATATCTTGCAATTCTGAGAAAAAAAGTTAAAAGTTTGAGATAAAAGGTCACAATTATCTTTGTACATTTTTATTTAGTGGCGTAAACTGACTTCCATTTATTATTTGTATTTTATCACGCGGCCAAGGAGGCCTGAGACCACCTCTTTCATTTGGTAAAAACACTAATGCTTGGCTTCAAGTGACTCATTTCTTTATTTCACTGCATCTCTAGCAGGGTAAGCTTGTTTTGAACAGATCTGACCTCTCTTTCAATCTGAAAATTGATGTGCGCCGCTGTTCACACAAGATTAGAGCCAGTGTCATTCTTGTGTCTTGCACAAAACGACTGCAAATATTGTCAGTACTTAACATGACATATAAAATTGTGTGCTTAGGGAGCACCTGCATGATTATCATATATCAAGGGTGCTACAAAGGACTCCTGACACAGATATGAACCAAAATGACAAATAAAGATGGCCTCTATCTTCTTGTCATGGATCAAACGCCTCCATTCTGCAACATACACCCACTGGTGTTCAGATCACAGCACCTGCGGCTATAACTCCACCTACATGGAGAACGTGGGGAGCGGTGCAACCTCGGGCAAAATAACCTCTGTTACGTGCCATTTATTGGTGAGAAAGTGCTCTCTGGTCTCTGATGTGGGATAGACTGATTCTATCAGCATTAAATATTCTTTTTGGAGCTGTTTGATGATTAGAGAGGAGTTAAGGTGTTTTGAATCTGAGGAATACAGAATCATAGTCTTGATTTGTTATGTACAGACCTGACAGAGAGAGGTCTGACAGATGATTAAGAGATTGTTTCACATTTAGATGTTCATTTACACTATGCATGTGCTATACTTTATTTTATTATTTATTTGTTTGCATGTGTACTTGATCAAGCACAGCACACAAGGTTTTTAAAACGTTTGTTACTGTCAAGCAGTTTTTACACTGTTAATATAATACTCTTATAAAAATAAAAGCATATTATTTTTAAGTCTAATAATATTGAGCTTAATTTAATATATAAACTTTATGAAAGTATTCTACAATCATTTTACTTTAAAAAGGTTTAGATTTAGGATGCAGACATTTCAAGCAATGTCAATGTTCACATTGTCAAATTTAGACATTTTATCTTTTACCAGATGATTACCAGATTTCTCCTTTTATTTTTGTTTTAAATATATTATATGATGATGTATTTTATAATAATAATAATAATAATGTATTATTATTATACCATAACTATGTTATTGTTTGAATCTAGAATGTTTTTAATCATATTTCACCTGTAAAAAGTTATAGAGCAAAACACAAAATCCTTATATATGCTTGTATAAATGCTTTTGTTCAACTTTAACTTCTTAAAGGTGAAAAAGTTAATATTTTTGCATCAGGCATTTTTTAAGTTCTTTTCTTTTTACCTGTAAGAATGCATTTTTTAAAGCATTTTTCTCCTGTAAGAACAGACCTGCAGGCCTGCGATCCATTTTTTGGGTTGTGAGCAACTGGTTTGGAGATATTTTCTCAGTGTCAGCCCTCTGGTGCATTTGAACAAGAAGCGCTGGGGTTATAGTTTGATGCTCTGACAACATCCTGCACTTTGTGTGTGTGTGTGTGTGTGTTTGTCCGAGGGGTGTGTTTCTGGGTGAAAGCTATATTTGTTTATCGCTGTGTGCGGCCCGCTGAACAGCCCGGTCCTGGTTCTCCCCTCTCACCGGGGAAACCTGGCTGTTGCTGCTAGCAACAGATAAAAAGTGCTGTTAACCTCAGCAGGGTTTCAACACATCAGTCACACGGGGAGATAAAGGTAGAAGCTTCGAGGCCTCACACACACACACACACACACACACACACACAAAGAGGCTTTTGGTCCCTTCATGGGAGCTGAGATGAAACACACACTTGCATAGTCCAGTACCTAAACATAAAGACGGTTCTGAGACGCAGCGACTCAATGGAAACGAAAATATTTTTCACAGACCGCACAACATAGCGTTAAAGTGGCTGCAAAGGCTTTTCTCTTTGAATAGTGATGAATGGTAACTTGGATTGCTTTTCTTTTCCACTGGAGATGGACCCTCTTGTCTGTCTCGCACACGTTGCGGTCGGCTTAAAGTGAGAGAATGGAAAGGAAAAGTGAGCGTAGTTCAGATGTTGGGAATTAACTGCTAATTGCTTTTCCTGTTTAAGCTTTTTGCTCTTAATGCTGTTTAGTCTTTAATTATTCATGGCTGTGTGGTCCGGCATGCTTTCTGAATTAAGCTCTACAAATGAAAATATGCCTGCAATGATTGTCCCAAGGCCTGAATTATTATGCAGCTCGCAGATGTAAATTAATACATATTCAAAAGCTTGTTTCTTCAGCCTGTTTCAAAACAACTTAGGCTTTCCATTATGACATTATGAATTAAGATATTATTTAAAGGGAATGTCGAAAGTGTCTTTTTAGTGTTTTTCTTTATTAATTAAAACCCACTCTGTCTTCAAGTCTCAAGTCAGACTTCATAAGAAATGTGACCCTCTTCACCTTTCTTTCATACTATTAATATTGTCTGTTGTCTTTCATTATTTAATTTTTCATGGTGCCTGCCAAGGCAAGCATGACTAATTATTATTATTATTATTATTATTATTATAGCTTGTTATAGTGATTTTTTTCAAACTACTACATTTACAGTATATTTTGGCAGCTGCTTTTATTCAAAGTGACTTCAAGTGTATTCAAGGTTTGCATTTATCTGTCTGTGTTTTCCTTGGGGATCGAACCTATGAACTTGGTGTTGCTTGCACAGTGCTCAACCAGTTCAGATTTCTGGCAGATAATAAAATGGGTGAAAAAACATATTATCCTTACATTAGAGGAGGATTCTGAACCATATAGAGGTCAAAGTATGTTTTAACCCTTTCATGGCCCAGTCACTCCCATCTAGACTCTCAACTAACCCAGGGACCCTCATAGAAAAAGAGCTAGATTTATCAGTATTGGATTATTGGTGGTTAAAAATGTCTAAATATTAAAAAAAAAAATGCTCAAGAAACATTTCTTATGATTATCAATGTTAAATAGAGTTGTTCTGCTTTATATTTTTGTGGAATCTGTCATACATTCTTAGCATTTTTTAAATAGCCTTTTGATAGGCTTCTAAAGATGCATTGCTATCATGCTCCGTGTTTCATTGTGTAGTAATGATGCCTTCTGACTGTCATTTTCTAATTTAAAATGGCCTGTCATTTATGTTTTCAGTAATCTTTTCCTTTCTGCTTTGTATCAGTAGCATAATTGGCCACTTTAACAATATTCATTAAACCAAAGCAGTGTAAATAGTTTTTTTTGTTTTTTTTATTGCCTGTAAATTGTTCGTCAGTACACGCTGCCCTCTCACATTCCAGCAATAGCGATGGCTCTTGTGTCTTTGTAGCTCTGCACAAATAGTGACAAATGTGAATTGCTGTGCTATGGTATATGTGCTATTGCTCAATCAGGTCTTAATTACATGTTGCCTCTGCCTCAGAAAGCATTTAACAGAGACTTGAATGCCTTAATGAGGAGCGTAATGAACACTCAGGATGTTTGGTTGTTCGCCTGCATAGCACCGGCATTTTTATAGACTGTTATAAAATACCATTTGCATCAGCAAATTACAATGGCTCGATATCATTATCCAAAGACGACCCAATCATAAATTAAACCTCCAATTACAAACATCTATCTGTTGGGAGAGAAAATGAGCGGTGTGGTTTTTATTCATTCTGAGAGAGAGATGAGGGATGCCAAACACCTTTGTAGATTATTCTCGGTGGAGGCATTTATTCACTTTATTGTTTGGCTGCTCGCTCGGTCTCCTGACTGAAATGGGAAGCTACATTAAAAGCTCATTAAGGTCTGTGCGGCGCAGCGAGACCGAGGGATTCTCCGCTTGTCCACTCTGCTCCAGTGCTGGACTTCCTTTTTTTGCAGATAGAGATGATTTTGGTAGATTATGGAAAGCGTTATCTATCAAATAGATTACCATAGTTATCAGGACAGCCACAGAAGTCTTCTAGACAATATATTTTATGTTGTATAGAGAAGCATAGGGTACTGTGTGTTAACAATTGATTGATTGATTTCATATTATATCTATGTATATTAGGGATGTGCATCTCCATAACTGAGGCCGATGCGATACGCATCTCGATGCATAGCCAACGATAGATACAATAAAGATACATATGAAGCAGCTACCCATGTGATACGATTCACCCCGATTACGATGCAGTGCGATCCAGATTTGATTCAACACAATGTGATTCAATGCAATACGATGCAATGGGGAACAAAAATATGATGCTATATAATTCAATATGGTACAGACAGTTCGTTTTTATTTCTTTGGTTCAGACAGACAGCAAAATCATAAATTCACTTACGTGCCTTCTGACTGCTAATACCTCAGTCTCCGTAGTGTTGATACGTCATATTCACGCGGCAGCAGTAGTGATGAGAGAACACGCTTGAGCAACAGTTTAGAGAGGGAAAATCAATCTACATATAAAATATTGTTTGCTTTCTAAATAATAAAAGTATAGCACATCTACTACTAATAATTATATATAAATAAATATTTTTTTACTGATGCAAATATGTGGCATTGCGATACAAATACCAACTTATCCAATGCATCCAATGCACACTTATTTTAAACTGATTTTGTGCCGATGCACCAATGTGAATTATTATTATTATTATTATTATCATCATTATTATTATTATTTTAGTGCTGTATATGACCTTTAATCTAGATAATGTATTTATTTATTCATTATCTTATGATTACTATATTATTTTTATATTTATTAAGAATAAATTTAAGATGCCAGATCTGCATAAATGTTTTCACATAAAACTGATAGCTTATTTATAAAAATGTGAAGATAACTAAATAATTTTTTATGTAATTCGTTCATATTTTCTTTAACTTAGCCCTTGACATAAAGACATTTAATATGAGGCGAGTTGTGTGCAAGCTGGGCCAATTTATTTTAGAGAAATATTTCCGTGGCACTCTGTTATTGACAGTTTCTTATTCCAGTTGATAACAGATGTCCTGGAATTTTATTTAGTTGTATTAGTTTTCCTTTTTCTTCGAGGAAAACTGAGGTGGCCCAGCTTACCCCGCTCTCCTCACAGGTTTGTGTGCTGCTTTGTAAAGCATGCAGTTGTGCAGATTCAGACTGCTCTCTTGATATGAAATGGGTGGAGAGTTGAATTGGAAGTGAAGTAGAACTGCCTCTCAGCAGTCCTTTTCATTTTCACACCTCTTCTCAACACCCATCCTCCTTTTCTCTCTCCTCCTCTTCCTCCCCGTCCCGCTGTGTGCAGTCCCTCCGCGGAGCTCCCCTGCACTGCGGTGTGATTACACAGGAAAGGAGCTCTATAAATCATGTGGATTTATAGCGCTATAGTTAATAACGCAGCTGTGGGCGTATAACACGGCTCTCTCAGGTGTCTTAAACGCCCAGCGCCCGAAACACGTCAGCTCTCTGACCACCCCACAGGGAATCACAGCACATTAAACCTGGCTCATTATCAGAGCAGAACCACCATTTAACATTGAACTGCCTTATCATTTTAACATTGACTCAACCTCATCCATTAGTCGGATATGGGCTGCAAAGACCATTTTTTTTAATACTAAACCCTCTGGCATTTTTGTTCTGGGTTAAAGTATTGAAAATGCGTCAGTATGCCTGTTTGTTGTATGTTTAAATTCATACTGATGTGTTCTTAGTGCTCGTGTGATAGCTAAGGTACTGTAGTAATCTAAACTTACATTTATTTGCATATGGATAGATGTATTGTTCTAATTATTTGTGTTACACAAGATTACTTTATTATTTATTCATATAAATAATCTAGCTACCTTGATTGATTGATTGATTGATTGTTTTTTTATTCTTTTTATTTTATTTATTTATCCTTTTTTATTTATTAATTAATTATCCTTTGTATTTGTTTATTTACTTATTTCAAAATGTATGTGAAAATTTTATTTTCTTATTTCAAAATGTATGTGAAAATTTTATTTTTTATTTGCCATTATGGGAGACCTTCAAAGAGTTTGGACAATTGCATTCATGCATTTAGCAGACATTTTTATCCAAAGTGATTTACAAAAGAGAAACAAAGCCATTTCAAAAGGTCAAAAAGTTTGAGAACCACTGTCTTAGAAGCCATAGTTTATTTTTTTGTTATCAACATTTTTTTTATTTATTTTTTTCACACATAACACAACACAGCATCCAAAATATAACAAAACAAAACAACAGACACATACTCAACATCTCAAAGTCCAGTCAAAAGGGAGGGAGAGAGGGAAGGACAATAAAAACACAAAAGTCACTCCTTTATACAATCACGTATATCAACCAAAAAACACTGCCAAGCATCAATGGTAGAAGCCATAATTTCTGAGGGTGGCATCTTTTTACCTGGGCCAATACGTAAATACCTTAGCAACCACATAGCAATGAGCTAACAAGTGTTGGGAACACTCATTAACCTCATATCAACGTTCTGGCAACCATTCGGACCCCTAGCCTCATAACGTTGAGTTTCGGTTGGGTGAGCACCACTGAATTTGTAAAAATCTGTTGTTGTTTTTAACATATGAAACAAAGATGCACTTTTTTATTCTGTGTTCCATCTCTGTTCTTTTCTTATGATCTCAGGCTGTGTTTGGCACGCTAGTTCTTGACACAATCTCAGAGGAAATACCTGTGCTGCTGTCTGGGTTGTGTTTCAGCCTGAGACCCATTGCCAAACCTCAGCATGAGGGGCGGAACAAAAGCTTTCTCTGAACAAAAATGCTTCAGGCATTGAACAGACCTCCTCTACTGTGAGACAAAAGACCCGCAGGCCTTACAGAACCCTGAGAGCCTCCCTGCCACCCAAACAAAGGCAGAAATTAAGCAGCGCTCGGAGCGATACGGCTCTTACACACAAGCTAAAATGTTTCTTTTATAGCTCTAGTGGGTTTCAACATGGCGTCTCTCCTAAAGGCGAGAACAGAGCTCTGCCTCTTGCCTTTTGTCAGGGCTACAGGGAGGGAATTTCATCATCCTTTTTTTCTCTTCTCCCTTTCCTCGCTACCTGAGATTTTTACACCTCCTATAACACATTCTGTGTTAGTTTTATTAAGAACTGTGGAGGTTTAGGTTTGTAGCCCTCTGGAGGTGTAATGATGTTTTTTTCAGGAACATTCATGTTCATGTGAGGATTACAGTCTTGTCTCGAGTCTTATATATTCGTTTGGTCAGTTGCACAATGTTTTACCTCCAAATAATATGCTATTTTTACTTAGTAAGTAGCCTCACTTTTTTTTAAGTGGTGATTGTCAGCTGGTTGGTCACAACATAGAAGGCCCACTGCTAAATCTGAAAAATAAAATGCAATCATATAATCATGAATATTTAGCATAGCAAAATAAACAGACTTATGAGTTCTTATTATTGGTTCTGGCATCATTTTGATGACTTTACTCTTCTAAAATGTGGAAAATATTTACTGTGTACCATTTAAAAATTTGAGGTCTTTTTTTAATTTTTGAAATTAAGAAATTAATACTTTTATTCAGCAAAGATGCATTAAATTTATCAAAAGTCAAAATAAAGACGTTTATGATGCCACAAATTATTTATTTTTTAAAGAAAAATATATATTCATCAAAGATTGCTCAACAAAATGCATTATGGTTTACACAAAAATATTAAGCAGCACAACTATTTTATTATTGATAATAAGACATTTCTTGATGACCAAATCAGCACATGAGAATGATTTCTGAAGGATCATGTGACACTTATGACTGGAGTAACGATTCTGAAAATTCTAAAATATAAACCAGTTATTTTAAATGGCAATAATATTTCACAATCGTACTATTTTTACTGTATTTTTGACTAAATAAATACAACCCTGGTGATAAGAGACTTCTTATAAAAACATGAGAAAAATCGTACTTTCGAATGTTCTTGTATAATAAAGAATAAATAGTTCCACTCAAACTTTTGAAAGGTTATGAAAGTGTTAAATCTGTAAAGCATGTTCTCTTATGTCCTCCCTATGTATTTTGAATGTCAGTTGCTTCCTCCTCACAAATTAGTTTCACTGTGTGTCATGCGTGAGGTGTAAGATCACACTCTCCCCACTCAGGCGTTAAAGGTAGTCACCAGGCCGCTCAAAATGAGCTCGAGTGTGACATGGAAAAAGACAGAAAGAGAAAGCGAGAGGAAGGGCAGAGAAAGAAAAGATTAAATACAAGCAGAAGTTTTTGTGGTTTTAACACTAGCACTAGTCACTCTCACCTCACCTCCTCTGCGGCTTTGCTTCAGGCTAACAGTTGCACCCCAGAAGGTACAACCCAGATTTCCTGTAGCAAAACGAGCATGTTTATCTGCTCTTCATGCGTCTGCACACAAACCTGTGTAACACCTCCTATGCTCGTACTAACCCTCAGTTTGGAGCTCCACTGTCATCTCCACCCCTGCTCCGCAGGAGGACTGGCGTGTCCCAGACCGGTCTCTGTATACGTGCCTTCTTCCATGCCTGCTAGATCTCTTAGATTGCGGAGGCGTTTGAGTGTTTACAGACAATCTTTATCATGTCCTCATTGCAGAAATTGAAGGGTTACACAGGATTGTCCCTGAAGCAAGACCAGTTACAGACACTTACTAAAGTTATGTCATTTTGTTGATATTTCATATAAGTGATGTAAACTTATTGTTAGCATGTGCGTGTTTGTGTAGACTGAAAGTATTATCACAATATAATGAATTTCAGAATGTCTTCGTATTTGGTTTGTGCCCTTTTTGTTTGAATGACAGTATTGGTGGACCTGACAGTCATGTTCTTAAGTATTTTTAGAATCTTAGAATCTTTTGTGTGTACATTTTAATTTTTTTTATTGTTATCCTAAAGTATTTATTTGTGACTTTATCTCTTGTAATTCTGACTTTATTTCTTGTCAAAAAATCATTTATATATAGTATATATATATATATATTTATACACACACACACTAATATAGTTGATTGAACTAACTTTCATGAGTGCTAAAGTCACCAAGAAAAACAAGTCAAGAAAACACTGTCAGAACTTCCGCTTCATACTGATTTTAAATGCATCAGGATTTTAAAAAAAAATTATGTTTTGCAATGTTTATTAATTCACTATCTATTTTGGCATTTGCATGATTTATCAGTTTAACAGAATGTACATACCAGTGTGTCAACATGGTTTTTTGCAGCTCAGTTATCAGACTAAATGCCTCCTGCTGTGTTATTAATACAATCTGAGGTTCCTCTCTGTGCGGAAGTGCTCCGATCATAATGAAGCCCGCTATGCAGCAGGACTCCTATAGCTAAAGCTGCTCCTCTCACAGGGAGGGCCCTCAATATAGAGGTTAAACCTGGCCTAAGCACCTCTTACCTGGCTTTTCAAAACGCATTCCGGTTTGACGATTCTGGAGAGATCACCTCATCAAAGAGTGACGCAAATGCAACCTGACCAATTTGGAAATTGATAGTCTGTACATAACGGAGTTATGGGTCTCCAATTACTACTGGCCCGGTGTCACAGAATACCCCGGGAGGGCCAATCAGGTGTTTTGCCATGCTCTCAGAGTCAGTAGCAGAGCATCCTGGCTTAGCTCGCATTCATTACACTAGCCAGATGGGCTGAGAATTAGATTCCAACTCCCCCTACAGAGAGAGAGAGGTAGGAGGAGATGGGAGAGGTTGGGGAGGGAGAGGAAAAATAATGGTTTTTGTTTTCATTTACATTGCAAGTTATTACATTTTAATGTAACACCTCTGGGACCTGGGAGCATTAAATGGCTGTTGTTGAGTAATGGAGTCTAACTGCCAGTGAATGCGGAGGGAGAAATGAAATTAGCGAGCACAGCAATTTGGCACAGTGATTATGGGCTCCGCCGAGGCACTTCCTGGTGATTTAAGAATGCTAACATTTAAGCACGTCAGATCTCATTATTCTTCAAGGTTAAATCGAGCTTGTTCCAAGGGGATGCAGAAGCGAGATGGGAAATAACTCTATTTTTTTTTCTTTTTCTCTTTTGTTGCATTTTTGTGCCTTTTTTTTTTTAATAGTTTCTGTGCTACTCGCATCAAAAATAATGATTGTTTTCAGACAGTTTTTGAAAGCCTCCATTGGTTGAACAAACAGATAGCCCCGCCCCAAACGCACACTATTGGCTGATATGGATGAAAGAATGAGATTTTTGTAGAAAATAATATTCTCTCTTTTGCTGCATTTTGCACCTTTTCCACATTTATTTAAAGCTTAAGTGTATCATTTCTGTGCTACTACCATCATTGAACAGAATTGAGAAAATAATGATTGTTTTTAAACCCATAGCCCCATGCCCAAATGCACATCATTGGCTGGTATGGATGCCTGTGCTTTAATTTTGTAGAAAATAAAGTTTTGTCATTTTATCATCTTAATTTTTCATGCGAATGATGGTCCTTACCATATTCAATAAAGATCTGTGTTCGGGTTATGGTTTCTGTAATCTATCGTGAGATCTTGGAGCTCAGACTGCAAGTACAGCAAAGCTGTTTTCTTTTTTCCCTTATTTACTTTCAAAGGTGCAATTTTCTTCAGTGCAGTTGCTAGCGCAGCATCTTTTGTCCTCTGTATATTCTCTCCTATACACATCTGCCTTTATCTGATTGTGCACCACAACAATGCTTTACTCTTCCTCAAGCCAAACAGAAAGTGAAAGGCCATAACAAAACAGAAGCGTTTTTTCCATTATAGTGCGTCAAATCCTTTTAAAGGTGTTTACCCACTAGGCGTTCTGTCACCCTGTTACCGAGGGGCTCAGCTGGAAGAGCGAGTCGTCGTGGGGATAATAAAGGAGTTTAGAGCAGCGAGAATGCAAATGCACTTACTGTAACTCACTGTGATCAATTCCCAGCGCCGCTCCGCCAACCAGACAGATGGTCTCTGCTTTTATCTCCATCCATTCAAGGCTGCAGAAATCAAAACAGAGCGTTTGTTTCCAGAGCAGAAAGAATGTTTCTATTGTTTTCTCTAGGGAGAGTGAGGTTGAGAATTGTACTTAAGGGAATGAGACGTGTTTTTTTTTTTTCATTGTTTTGCTCCTTGCACTGTAAATAAAATTGCCGTTAGACAAATGTTGGCATTGTAGCATGATGAATCCCTGTAACTGCCACAAATGGCAGTCTGCACTTGTTAAAGCTGAGGTGTGTAATGTCTTTTTGGTGTTAAAATACTTTAATGTGCTTAATATGCAGAAAATTGCTCTTTTGAGCTTCTCGCCTCCCTTAAGGAGGGCTATAATAACTGGAGAATGCGTTAGCATTCCTGTTCATCTTTACAGCATTTGCTAGGCTAGCACAGGTTAGCATATTTTCATTCGGTTCAGGGCTGCATCCAAAACTGCATACTTCCTTACTATATAGCAGGTATGCAAAAACATTAGTATTTCCAAATTAAGTTTTTTTTTTTTTTTCTCTAAAGAGTAGGCAAAAAAAAAAACTGAATGATTTACAACTTCCAGTGAGATTCTTAAGTGCACATCTGATGGACACTTTACTACCTATGAATGACTGTGAAGCAAAACAGCGGACAGATTTAAGGTTACAACATGAATGTACTTCTTTAGTAAACATGTGCGGTAGTGCACGTTTTTTTTTTTTCATAGAGATGATTCTCCCACGATTTGCTCAAAATAATGTGACAAAATATTAATTTGCACTATTTAAAAGTGTTTAATTTAAATTAATTATTAAACATTTTAATATACAACCCCAAATCAGAAAAATTGCAGTATGGAAAACGCAAATAAAAAAAGAAAGTAGACAACTTTGATGTATTTTATTGGCATTGAACACAAAATATTTATGTTTTGTCTGGTCAACTTCATGATGTAAATATAATCCCTGTAACTGCCACAAATGGCAGTCTGCACTTGTTAAAGCTGAGGTGTGTAATGTCTTTTTGGTGTTAAAATACTTTAATCAAGGAATCTGGAGGAATTTCTTAAAGGACAAGAGCGCAATATGCAGATCCCTCAGGCGGCACTGCATCAAGAATGTCATTCTCTAAGCGATTCACCACATGAGACTACTTGGCAAACCTTTGTCGTACCACAATACGTAGTTACTCAAATGCCTTACTGTAGGCCAAAAGGGCTATAACTTCTCTGGGCTAACTGGGATGGACCATCACACAGACGTGTATGCGTTAGTATTTCAGGTATTTTTTGGAGGAATGGACGCCTGTCCGGACCAAAGAAGAAAAGGATCATCCAGACTTTACAGCAAGTCCAAAAGCCAGGGTTGCATGGTATGGGGTTGTGTAGTGCCCTTGGCAAAGGTAGCACTGTGAGGCACCATTAATTGAAAAGCATAGAGATTTTCATTCGGACATCTTTTCCAGGGACGTCCAGCATATTTCAACAAGACAATGCAAAACCACATTCTGCACACATTACAGTCCTCCGGAGGAAGAGGGTACGGGTACTTGACTGGCCTGCCTGCATCCCGACTTCCAATAGAGAATGTTACATTTTGAAGCGCAAAATGCGACAACGAAGACCCCGTACTGTTGCCCACCAGACTTGTGCAGGAAGAATGACAAAATTACACCTGAAAACTTCAACTTGGTGTCTTCAGTCCCACGTCTTTTAGTGTTGTGAAAAGGAATGGCAACATTCAAAGTGGTAAATGCACTGTCCCAACTTTTTTTAAGTTGGTTTTTTTCTGAAATATTTTTTTTTTGTCCAATGAAATACTAAAGTAAATTTAGAAATCACTACTTTCTTTTTTTAGGTTTTCCATACTGTCCCAACTTTTTCTGATTTGGGGTTGTAAAAAATGGCCAGGTTTCACAGACGGGGAATAAGCCAGGATTTACAATTAAACTTCAATTTTTATGAACAGTGAAAAAAACATTACTGGTGTGATTGAGACAAAACAAAGGCACTGATATATTTTAAGTGCAATGTGAGTTTCTTTCATGAAACAGCTGATTTACATTTTTGTCTGGACACTTTTGTTAGGACTAGCCTTGTCTACCGAGGTATATGTATTTAAAATATATGTATTTAATACACCAATGACTCGACACAAACGCTATTTGAGCGCCAGCTTTCAAAAGATGAGTGGCTCTATTTTGATCGCTACAGACATCGGACGAACTATAAACTTTTATCCCAGTATTTCTATTGGTAAGACAGAAATAATACTGTGTAGTTGAAAAGACTGTTTGTGCTTTTTCTTACCTAAACATACTGTCTGCTCTCTTCAGCAGCACAACATGATGTTCCAGATTTTTTGTTTTAATAGACACGGGCGAACTTCAGAAATTAGATTGTGTGGGTATTTTCGAGAGGATCTTTTGTAATCGTGCACACGTGCGGTGATATATATGATAACCAGGGCCTCTGTTCATTTCAGACATTAAGAACCAAATTTTGTCTACCAGCATCTGCATATTTTGTCTTTCTTCAATTACGTTCTGCTCTCAAAGCGTATGGCGTTCCGTGGGCATCTTCTATTTCCTCTCATCCTATGCGGGACTGGATTGCACCATCTGCTGGTCGGCCATCTGTTTCCTTAATATATAATAAAATTATTGATTGCATTACAAAACCTCTTTCTATTAAAACTATTTGGAATAGGGAATTATCTGACCTTAATTTATCTGTCGACTGGGAGAGAGTGTGGTCTAATCTCAGTTTAACATCTAAAAATCTCTGTCTGGCTCATCGTCTTATTCACTTCAAAGTCATTCATAGAGCATACATAACTCCTTACAAAAGATTTAAAATGAAACTACAGTCAAATTTGAACTGCCATATATGTAACACTGCATCATCAGGCACTTTTCTGCATATGTTTTAGGAATGTCCTGTCATCATCAGTCTATGGACACATGTAAACCTGGTTTTGTCATCATTACTGCGAATTGATTGGTCTGTTAACCAAAGTTTGTGTCTTCTTAATGATGATTCAGGTCTCTGTATTAGTTCAATGCAAAAGAGAATGTTGTTTGCTGGTTTTACAGCTGCGAAGAAGACAATAATCCAGAACTGGTTTACACCACACATGTGTAGAAAAACATATTGGATCCGTAGCCTCCTGCAAATAGTGACTTATGAATGTACAACGGCGCGAGTCTGTGGGGCCAGGCCCTCGACCATTGATGCTTAGCAGTGTTTTTTGTTGGATATACGTGATTGTATAAAGGAGTGACTTTTGTGTTTTTATTGTCCTTCCCTCTCTCCCTCCCTTTTGACTGGACTTTGAGATGAGTATGTGTCTGTTGGTTTGTTTTGTTATATTTTGATTGCTGTTGTGTTATGTGTGAAAAAAAAAAAAAAAAAATGTTGATAACAAAAAAAAACATGACAGATGTACTATAGTACGTCTGGATTGCATTCATACTATATAAAACATACTTTTTTGATGGTTGCAAAGACATTAATGATCAAAGAAAAGAAGAAAAAAAGTGAATCAGACCGTAACCAATTCTGGACGCAGCCCAGGTTTCAGAAAAGTGACATCCTGACATAGTGACAAAGCTGACTAGCGACTATCCTGAGATGTAATGTCACTGATTTTTAAGAGTCTTTTAAAAAAACACACACAAAGTTATTTCACCAGGATACATCTGCCAGCAGGGGGCCATGCAAGCGTCCCGTACATGTCCGTCATAGCAAATAGGTTTGGTCAAACTACCTGTCTGACAAATGACAGAATGGCAGACTTTTCCCAAAACCTGTTTGAAAACAGTCATTATTTTTGTAATTCCATTTGGACCTACTTCACATTTCACCTCAAAGTACAACAGCATAAAAAGAATTCACTTCTCACTATACCTGTATAATAGATCACACAATAATAGCTCTCAAAACATTTCAAGTATGTTTTACAAATACACTTTTATTTAGTCTTTTGTGGTATAGGCAGACATCACAAAATGTGATGGCTCCAAAACATCACACCATGGGCGTTTCTGTCTATACATCAGATGTGTTGATAAAAACACATTGAACTGTTGTGAAGATTGCTATGCAAGCAAAACTACTGACACCCAACCATATGGTGACATTGAAATGCAAAAGGTGTTATTGTTCGGTTTTCATAGTGCTTTTCAAAAGACAGTCCAGCAAACTTGTTGATAAAGACATGTTCATGTTCAGACACTAACCTCTGAAAACATCAAAAGACAAACCTTGGCTTTTTTCAATATGTACTGAAGTCTGCATTCTTCTTTTTTTACATGATTAACATCTGCATTTTTTACATTAAGTCTGAATTCTTTTTTAGGTAAAGTTGACATGAAATATATGTTCACCCTGTTTATTTTCTAAATACATGGTATTGATTTGATTTTGAACAGGGTTATTGTACTTAAAATAAACTGTAATTTCAGCAACATTTGTCTTTTTTCATTTATTTTTATTTGGTGTTAAAATAACTAAATAGAAATAAAATAACTACAATTTTAATTTATATAAAAAAAACTATAGGCATAGTTAAAAAAACTTATAAAAAACAAAACACACAACAAAATTACTAAAACTTTAAAATGAAAATGGATAATATAAAAATAAAAACTAATGAGAAACATTACTAAAAGCTATGATAGTGTCTCACTGATCTTAAAATAACACTGATTGTGAATGATTCATCTATGCATATGATTCATCTGTGTTTTGACCTTGTAATCTTTAATCAAACTGTTATAACTCTATCTAACGGTGAAATGACAGACTTCTCCAATCATTTCATCCACATAAACCCTGCCCTTACAATGGGCTACTCTTACAATGGACTTTGAGTTTGCGTTCATATCTACTTTTTTTCTCTACAGTGATCTGTTTCACTCAAATGTATGTCATAATAATAAATAATCTTCTGCTACTTCTGATTCAGCATGATTTGAATGTGCTTTTACATTCTTTTTGAAGCTTTAGAGCTCCATTCATAGTGCTCATTCTCATTCATTGTTATTGCTTGGATGAGTGACCGGCCCGAATCACAAAACTGGATTGACATGAGATTGTATACATAATAATTTTATTTTGTGGGTGAACTGTTACTTTAATGATTTGGTTTATACATACAGTTCGACCTTCAGTGTTAACCAATGAAATGTGTTGCTCAGTTGATTATTTTGAGTCACTTGTAAGATGCCTGTCGTGGTTGCACTTGTTGTTGTTCCTCATTAGATCTTATTTTTATAATTTTTCATCCTTTGAAAGGCCCTGACGTTCTCACAGCACTGAGAATTCTCTAATTAAATTTGAATTGCTAGCTCACCCAAAACAAAAGCTCTGTGTCCCTTAAAGGTCTCGCATCTGTTCTGGAGTTCGTTGTGGCAAAGTCGATCCCTCTTCTGGTGCTAACACACATTATCAAGGCCAGGGGTACTGCCGCATGGCTCGTCACGCTAAAGTGCCTATGACAGTACTGATGGAACTGCTCAGGCCCTGTGCGGCCAGTCAGGCTAATGCATCTGGAAGGAGACTATAGGCATGACAGAGACAGACAGAGAACAAGAGCACAAAAAAATCTGCAGGTCCAGAGGCCATGTCTCACTGCCGAGATGGCACATATACTGTATCAAGTACATTGCTGTATGCTTATAAAAAGAAAAGAAGTCGTGCTTTGCATTTGGTACACTGGAAATTTAGTTAAATTGCTTTCAAAGAGTTCACCCAAAAATTTAAATTCCGTCATCATTTACTCACCCTCATGCTGTTCCAAACCTGTTTGAATTCCGTTTTTCTGTGGAATACAGAAAGTTCCTCAGTGGTTTATTGTGCACTTAGTGCATACAGTGTTGTTTTAGACCCTTTAATTTGCTTTGTATGGACAAAAAACAATGAAACGTTCTCCAAAAAATATTATTTTATGTTCTACTAAAGAAATGAAGTCATACAGGTTTGGAATAACAATTTGATGAACAAATGATTTTTAGGTGAATTGTGCTTTTAACATCTGTTTGTTTCTAGATTTGCATGCTTGCTTTACCTATTGAAAGAGTCGGTAGCTTACTGATGTCGCAATGATTTTTTTTTGAATGAAAGAACCGATATGATTTTTTTTATGCGCATGTAGTGAATCAATCTCACAATCACAGAGTGAATGCATGTGAGAGGGAGACTAAAAACGAACCGATCAGAGAAGAACAAAACAGAAACGAAAAAAGAAAAAACAGTTTCCACTGTGGGTTTGCAGTATTGACAGCTGTGTGTAGTTTCTCGCCTCGTCTGAAACCAACCGCCCCCCTCTGAGTGAAAAACGTCCCACCACAAGATGAGCCGATAGGCACATACTCTTGTTCCCACACGCTGATAGCAGTTTGGCCTGATACCATCACACATGAGAGAGAGAGAGAGATACAGAGGGAGTGAAAAGGCGAAACACCCCTCCTCCTCACTCTGAAGCGATGTTTAGAAGATGTTCTGAGACCGCTGTGCTCTTTAGGAAGTTTGGTGACTGAGTTTCAATTTCCATTCTGATAGGATCTGATGTCCCACATGCAAATGGATATATTTATGCTATCTATACATTGCTATTTAAAAAAATGGCTTGCATTTTTAAAATAGCATAGAAAAAACTTAAATGTTGTTCATTCAAGTTGTTGGTGGCAACATTGTCAAGTTAAGACTGCTCTGAAAGAAAAATGTAGGGTCGCATGCATGTAAAAATAAAATGCCATCAGATTCATTTCTGCAATAGATGGCTATAGATAGCAATTACATAGATGACTATAGATAAAAATAATAACAGATTGAACACCAAAGTTTATGAAAGTATTAAGACATCTCTCTTGTTTATTGTATTTCTTTCTCTAAACCTCATTTGCTGAAGTACAGATAGAATTGGTGAACAAAGCCAAACAAAATGTTTTCCCAAAGTATGTTGATAAATATTGATGTTTATGAATATGGATTTATAAAAAGCGTTTGAAATGTTTGAATATTATTAATTGTTTTTCTTCATATATGTAAAGTTTTGTTTTATATATAACGAAATGAGTTCATGGATGAATAATATTCCGTTACAAACCATTCGCCGTTCAAGACCAAACATTCATGTAGACGTTGTTACAACCACAAAGAGGCCAAATACTGCACCTGCTGCGTGGGAGACAGGAGAACCTATTCCCCCTTAACACATACACATACTGTACACATCCAGGGCTCTGAGAGATGAGTCTATCAACACGTAGGCACTAACATATCCTGAAATAGCCCAATAGTATAGTCCCCGTGGGAGGAGATGTGGTACATTGCACAGATAGCATCAAGCTGTCCTGAAACCGATACATGCCTTTGAGCTGCACAAGTCTCCTCCAACCTGTTTTGTTTGTGTGTTTGTTTATTTGTTTGTCTGCTGATCCTGACTGACAAGGCAGATAATATTCAGGGACAACCTTGTGGCCAGGGTTTATTTTTATTCGGTTATCTCGGTCACTAACTGTTACTTGGGAATTCCAAGTGCAATACCATAGTAAAAACATGTTATTGCTTGTACAGTTGTACAGTAAGTTGTATTGAACTGTGTATGTGACAAACTAAAAATATTAGTAGAAGTACCTTTTTATATACTAAGGTCTTGTACCATATTATTGAATATTTTTATGGGTTCTCAATTGCCAATGTCCTAAAAAATCATGGTATTACCATGTTATTGCATTCATAACTCATTGCTAATACCAAGAAACTGTTAACTAAAAGGATCAAGTATGATCAAATAGCCACCCTGTTTCATGGTTCATATCACAGTATTACCATCTGATACCACAGTATTTCCATCTAATGCTAGGTACACGGTACATTTTTTTTCTACTTTCTGAATATAATGCCTCTCAGAACTTTCCAGCCACTGGAAATGGAACTAATATACAAGAGCCACTGTTAGTGTTATGGTATCAGAGAGTACGACTTTTGTCTTTTTCTAGAATCAGTCAATTTAAAACCACTTTATCCATGATCTTTGTGGTTAATGGAGGGAACATTTACCACAAGCGCCAATGAGGCGGCTCCTCACATTAAGACTTTGTCTGTCTAATGTGATCCCTTTGGTGATCTTAAACGAGCAATGAACATTTAATAGACTAGATGAAGCTGTTCACAATTGCCCCTCAATAGTCAGCTGGCAGAACAGAACTCCACATTTATAGAAATACACATTTATTCTCAAGTGCGCGTCATTTACGCTACAGTCTCAGTGGGTTTTTGGTTTCAGAGGTTGACAAACAAGTTTGAATGTACTGTCTATAAATGAGACGTTGTTTATTTGTTTATATATATAAAAAAAAGTGTATGAAAGCTGTGACGGGGTGAGCGATGACATTAGATGTTTAGAAGATGTTAGTGTAACTGGTCCTTTTCTATGGTTTTGTCTTTCGGGGATCATGACAGATCAACGGTTTAAAGCGAAATGTACAGAACAGGTTATATATTGTAAATGTGAAAAGGTTTATCACACTATCACAATACTGTCATCCAGTATTGGCCCATATGTATGCCGTACATGGATAGATTGATATCAAGGTTTGTGATGTTTTTGGATGAGGGACAGGGTATGTTTTAGTTGCTGTAACTGGTCACTATTTCTTATATGCACATAATCTTTCAATTATATCTGACCTGATTGGAATTTTAATGCAAGTTTGCCTAAAGTTTCACTGAAATTTATGATATCATAGATAATATTGAGGGTGTACATGACAAACTATATTGTTTATAAGATGGATCGGCCTGGCCCTATTTTAGCCCTGTTCAGGATTTTACAACCAAAATGACAAAAACAGATGCTAAGTATACAACACATGATATTTCTACATTTGTGTCAGTGTTATTTTAGATTTATTTAAATACTATTATAATTAGAATTGTTTTTAATTAATATTTGAAATTGCTTCTATTTATATAGTTTTCCTTCATTTTAATTTTGTTATTTTATGCCCTTTTTAGTAGTTTTTTTTATATTTCTAAACAGTTTTTTTTTTATATATATCAGTAAATTTAAAGTTTTTTTCAGGTAGTTAAGTACTTAATTTTTGATTATTTTGTTATGTGCTTTTGCCATTTTTTTATTATTTTATTATTATTATTATTTGATGTAGTTGCCAAGTACTTCTCCATGTATCTTTCTGGCCTAATGTGCACATTTAGTACCGTCATGCTGCCATTACGTTAAATACAATGCTGTGTTTCTCAGTTAGATATCTTGTGAAGGTCTGTCACATGACTGTACGTGATGGATATGTTCTCATATAAAAAAGTCCTTTTGAAAATCTCTCTCTCGAGGGCTGGAATAGTTCCTGTTCATTAACTGAGTTCTGTCTTTAAAAGTTCTAAAAGCCATTTTGTGTCATCACTCTCCAGTTTTGTCTGTGACTGAGGGCATAGTCAGGGATGAAAAATACTTTTAATTTCCTGAGCGCGGAACCTCACAGCGTGATGGTGCACATCAATCGCGTGTGATGCCTTTAGTCCACTCTAATAGAGGCACTTCCTTTCTCTCAGCAAGCTTTTCCGTGTCTGCCTGTGGCACTTGTAGGATCATTTGATTTGGGTCTGATAACTGACGCTAGCCTCTGAGAACGGCTCGAATGAAATCTTCTTCTCCCTAGGCGCTTCAGTCAGCCGCATGAAAGAGTCGTTCTCGCCTCTTTTCTCTCAGAACGGGCCATGAAATTCAGTCTCCACGGAGTGATGACAATTCCACCACTTCTTTGTTCGCAATTACTCTTTTCACTCCGTTTTTCCAGCCAAAAGAAGAAAAAAAAAGTCCTAGCTGCTTCCTCGCAGGAGGAAACCGTACCTCTCTTTATCTGAGATGCTTTCCCTCGGTTGCTATCAAGCAGACAACCCGCCACTTGAAATTACTTAGCATCTAATTTTCTTCCATTTTTTCCCCTTTTTTCTAACCCGTCGGTGTAAATGAAAACACTTCCCTGTTGACACGTTTGTAACGTGCAGCTTTTTATTAACACGAGAGAGAAATGTGGTAATGAACTGTGAACACAGCGTTTTCTCTCATTTCCAGCCAAGGTACGTGGTACATATACTGTCTGTCTCACATTCTTCCTGTATTCATCAAATGCCAACTACCCTTCGCCACGAACACGTGTGCACAACCACGTTACCTTTTGTATTTTGCTTTAGCGTTTGCTTTTGCTTAATATCCTCTTTGTTTATCCTGAGCAGTAACGAAATGAACCCTCATTTGTTTTTCCCTTCTTTACAATCTGTTTGTGCTGGAATCCCTGAACAGCTATTTCCCAAACATGAGCTAACTGTGATTTCCTCCAAACAGAACGATGTTCTGGTTTCTTTATAGGAACTGGAACGTGTCATTCGAGATGATATATTGTAGATCCACAAACACCTCCTACGCTGATTTCGGCCCCTTCGTTCCTACACGAGTGCCGCAGTTGTAGGAGTTTGGCTCCTCAAAACACAGTATAGGCAACGCTTCCAAAAATAGTCTGAAAACACTTCATATTTGCAATTATGGAGTGTATTTTAATGCCATTGAGAACATTTTGTCAAAAAGTATTGGATGAAAATATTAAAGCACATAGGCTTTAGGGTTCATCTGGAAAAAAATGAATGCCAATGCTTTAATTTTTAGAGCATTGTGTGTACACGTCTGACTTTCAGAACTTGTACAGAAGATGTACTCGTCAGTGAAAAAAAAAATAGATATAATACTTTATATTATATCTAAATCTCTCTCTCTCTCTCTCTCTCTCTCTCTCTCTCTCTCTCTCTCTCTCTCTCTATATATATATATATATATATATATATATATATATATATATATAAAATAATAATAACATTAAATAATAGTATCAATTTCAAAAGCATAAAAAAAACTTGAATTGTTTTTTGGTTCTACCCATCAAAAGTTTGGATTTTTTTTTTTTGCTTTTGAAAAAGTCTCTTCTGCTGAACGAGGCTGCATTTATTTGATCAAAAATGCAGCAAGAACAGTAACACTGTGACGTTGGACTACACTGTTTTCTTTTTAAATATATTTTAAAATGTAATTTATACCTGTGACGATGGCAACACTGAATCTGAATACACACACATACACATTGTGTATAGTCCACTTTTATGGTATTTTTTATGGTTATTTATGCATGCCTGGCTTACATGTTAGTAAGTATGTCATCTCGTAATGTTTATTTTTGCGGTGAACTAATTGTTTGAGCATTTAAGATCACTCAATGTTTGTGAGTTTTGTCATCTGTACTGTAAGGCCTAATCTACAGATGTGACAAACCCAAATGAGGCAGGGCCTCAATTACACGAGATGGCTCATCAATGGCTGGCGAGAAGCATAGAAAGAAAGCATGAGTATTCCCCGCTCGGTTGATGAGAGATCCCGCCGCTGGCTCACCGCCTCCTCTCTGCATCCATCCATCTCTCCATCTCTACACACTTCTCTCCTCCCTTGGCTTGATGGGACAGCTATAATTAGGGAGTGGAGACTAAAACAGAGAGGCATTCTGGGTCTGTGTTCACAAGAGGGAATGATCATAGTATTTAGGAGATGCGCCCAACTACAGGGTAGAGCAACACGTCTTAAAGACACACACACACACACAATCTTAAACTTGCATGTTCTTACACGCAGACACACAATAGGGCTGGACAATATACTGTATTTAAAACAATGTCCATGTTTTATATATACACTGTATTGCCAAAAGTATTGGGTCGCCCCCTTCTAATGAACAGGTTTGACTACTTTAGTAATTTCTATGAGTACAAATCTTAATGTTAAAGCATATAATGATATTCTAGGAAATTGTGTTCTTCTAATATTATAGCAACAGTTTGAACAGGACCCTTTTCTATTCTAACATGACAATGCCTCTGTGTATAAGACAAGGTTCAAAAAGAAAATGATTGATTCAGTCAGTGTGGAAGAACTTGACTGGTCTGCATAAAACCAAGTCCTAATCCCAGTTTAACACCTCTGGTGTGACAGTAAATGCAGACCTTGAGCCAAAAACTCATCACCAAACATCATAGGGGTGGCACGGTACATGTATTCGTACCGAACCGTCATGGTACGGGCATCTCGGTTCGGTGCATGAGGCCTTACGACAAATACAGGCAATTCACCCCCCCCAATCCAGAAGGGGGCGCCCACAGTACTGCAATGCTGTTTGATAACCGCCAGCAGAAGAAGAACAGCGAATGCTGTGAGTTGCGCACTTGAAAACAATGGCAAGAGGTCGCCCCCAAACAGTGACATACAAAAAATGTGCTGATAACACCTATACATTCATGCAAAGCCACAACGCATGTTTTTGTCTCTCACATAGATTTGGTTCTGACAAAGGTTCAACAGTCACACAGAGGATTTTTAAAGGTTTGCGCTATAAGAAGTTCTCAAAGAAACTGTTTGCGAAATGGAGCTTTGTGCTTGTCTGTGTAGGTGCAACCTCAGATGGCCATGAGTGCTCTCTTTAGAGGTTCAGAATGGAAGGTCAGGCAGTGCTAAATCTGCAAATATGGCTCGTCAGAATGGCACATTTTGGAAACATATTTGTCGATGTAACGTGTCTGTCGCGTATCCGCCTGACAAAGATGCTGTGTCCATAGCAAGCTGTCATGTTTAAAATGTCAGAATCAATCACATTGGATTATGTTTTTTCCATTACATGTCAAGAAAACACCGGTC
Organism: Schizothorax lantsangensis; assembly: GCA_027422415.1. Lineage (NCBI taxonomy): Eukaryota > Metazoa > Chordata > Actinopteri > Cypriniformes > Cyprinidae > Schizothorax > Schizothorax lantsangensis. The sequence goes on from CM049842.1 coordinate 3,138,304, forward strand.
TGTTATTGTCCATCCACGCACACCGAAAGTGTAAATATTATTGAGGGAAACATATATATATAATATTTTAAACTGATATGTATACATATATATATATGACATATATGTATGTGTATGTCTGTATATGACAATATATATATATATATATATATATATATATACACATATATATATATATATATATACACAATATATATATATATACACATATATATATATATATATATATATATATATATATACATATATATATATATATACACATATATATATATATATATATATATATATATATATATGCGGTTTATATATTTTATACCGTTTAGTCTTTCATATATATATATATATATATATATATATATATATATATATATATATATATATATATATATATATATATATAATATTTACACTTTCGGTGTATGGATATGTTTTTTTTTCATGAACTGATCAGGTCACGAAAAATACTGGCCTGGTTTTAGAAAAGTTTATGGATGAATAAAAATTCACAATATTGCTTTATTTTATATTGCTGGCAAAGTTATCTAAAATGTATTATCTGATACATACAGTATATCACCTACCCCTAACACACACACACAGTGCCAAATTCCCTGAAATCTAAGCCTAATTTACATATAAAGGAGACATATAGTCTCTAAAAAGCATTGACAGTGACTTTTTTTTAGCCCGTTTAAGTTGTTTTGCATGTGTTTTTTCATTTTTTTTGGACACTGAAATGCTGCACAGAACAGTGATGCGTGTTTAGTGAATTCACCCCACACAGTTCTCTTTTAATTCATATCTTGAGTAAGAAATCATCCACAGTTTGGGCAGGCCATTTATTAGCATGCTGAGAGTCCTGCCCTAGTTAAAGTGCTGTGATTCATCATTACCTGTCAGTGCTGTCAGAATGTGGGCTGGAGCAGCAGAGGGAGTGTGGATACCGCAGGGAGAGGTGGCTTTCAGAGCTCTGGGTTTCCATACACACGGGCTGCTTGCTTTGAATGCTTGTGGATTGTGGGTTTAGCACCGTCACGTTGCCCTTATCCAACTTCTTCCGAATTTTCAGTGCAGATAAAAAAAATAAAAAAGAAGCAGCAGGTGCAATTCCTGAGAGAGTCCGTAGAGATTTCACTCGTGCCCTGGAGCTCTTCACTTAACCACAGTTTTGCTCTAAGGAGACTTTTCCTGCAATTAGTGTTCTCCAGATCTGCTCACTGACAAGTAGCCAAATGAGAATAAGTTGGTTGGGGTTTCTTGTCTCATCCTATGTGTTGGAAAATTCTCTCCAGTGGCATCATTCTGCAATCTGTTTTTATATTTAAAGTATCAATGTTTTATATCCATCCATCCATCCTATTATTATATTTTTTTTAGAATAGTAGAGAGAAAAATACATGACTCCAACTCTTTCATTCCTTCCTCTTTCAGAATTTCCATCGACACATACTATCATTTTCCCTTTGTGGTTGAAAGCAACACATTTAAAATAGTGTGCAAGCAGAAGGAAAAGATTGAATCATTGTAGCAATCACAACAGCCGTTTGGCTGGCTGTAAATAATTTTCAGTTTTCAAATAGGTTTAAATGCATTATCATATCATATGGATGTAAAACTATGCTGAAGTAATTACAGAAACATGAGGCTGTTACATAAGTTGAGGAATATCCTGTAAAAGAAATATGGCCACTTGTTTTTAATGTAATGTGGTTTACTTCACAGATATTGGGTTAGCTCTTACCTTGTGACTGCACTCAGGACGTGCGTCTGTAGACACCAAACATGGTCTATAAACATAGCTGTATCTAGAATATTCTGGATGCTCTGATTTCGTGCCATATTGAATTACAAAATGGAATGCATAAAGATAATCTTATTTCCCTGATAAAGTAATTTCAGAATTAGATTAATCTATAGAGCATACTTGTTGTTCAAAAAAGCCATTGCTTGTTAATGCCGATTTCAACAAAGTTCTATTACCCATTTAATTTATCTGGTTATGTCATGCATCATCTTGTGAGAAAAGTCACAGGTTAATTATTAAACGTTTCTCAGAACAGTTTGTCACTAATCAAGAGCTTGTATACACTCAAAAAAAGAATTCATTGGACGAACTCAATTTAATTGAGGGCAGGATTTCCATCCAATAAATATGTGTAGCCCCAACTCATAAAAAACAAATTCAGTTGATGAAATGTAATTGAGTTGGGCCAACTCAATTTGATCAAATATAGTTTAAATGAAATCGATACATTGAAGTGATTTTTTTATGCTTGTTGAACTCAAACTAAAACATTTAACTGGAAAATAAATTATTGGGCAGACATCATTCTACACTCTAAAAAATAATATATTGCGTTTACTTAACTTTAGGCATTAGCCAACTTGTTAGGCACAGCATAAGATGGTTTTGATACATCCATATCATGCCCAAAGTAGTTGTTTTTTATTATTACAACAACTTTGATTCATTTTTGCAGATCCTCAACCCAAGCACATGCTCTACACTTTACCACAATGATAACCCCCAAAAACACGAACATACCAGAAAGTCTTTTAAATACAAGCATAAAAGAGCATTAAACATTAACAAGTCTCCCAATGTTATCATCTAAATAAAAATGCCTAAAATAACATTTTATTTCAAGATTTACTCTCCTTATCCAGCCCTTTGCAAAGCATGATGGGAAGGGGAACTTCACTTCCTAGTTACACAAGTAAAATCATTTATGTTCATTCAAAATGAAACTATTGAGTTGAACCAAAACACAACTGTTTCAAGTCAGTTTAACACAATGCAATTGTTTAAATGGGAAACCTAACATAATGGTGTTAAATGAAAAATATTTTTTTAAATATTCTGAACAGTGTTGGAGAATAATTTTTTGAGTGTAATGTGTTTTGGCACAAGCAACAACAGAGACACATCAAAAGCAAAGTATCAAATGATCTGATTTTTATTTGTATCTATTGTGTGTGTGTGTGTGTGTTTACATGTGTATTTAAAAAATAACAAATAATAATATAGTTGTTGTTATTAGTATAGATATTATGTGTGTATAATAAAACAATAATTATTTATTTATTTATTTATCATTATAAAAAATCTTAATGGTCTTCATATTTTCTTTTTAGTTTGGTATACAGTATGGCCAGACTACTTGAGATTTGCAGCACTCAAATCAATACCATTTTTAGATATTTTAGGGTATTACATTACATATACATCACCACATGTTTCTGGTTAATCAAGTAACAGCATTTATCGGATTACACACGTGGGAGCTGTTTAGTTGAGGTGTCACATTTTATCAGGTGTTTTTACACAGCAGTGCAATTCGCTCTTTCTTCCTTCGAGTATTTCTTTTGGTGTCTTTTACAGTGGCCTGGAGGTTAAGTGCAGTCTCCTTTAGATTTATGTCCTCTCGTAGGAAGACTTCATTTCCACTTAATCACTCTATCACTCGCCCTGACACACAGCTCTATAAAACCTTGCTTACTTTCCATTAATTAAATGCTAGTCTTAAATTGACTGCTCTAGTATATATGCTACTTTGAAAGGAACATGAGAGAGAGAGAGAGGTAAAGCTGCCCTCAGGAGAGTAAAACCAGGTGTCTGTCACAGCAAGGTCAGTCCGGATGATTTTTACTGTGCCAGTTACTGCTGGCTGTACTTTCCTGTAATATAAGAGCTTGTTAATGATGTTCAGTAAGATCAGCAACCGCATGGGATGAGGGCTGAAGCTGGGATAATAGTGCTGTATTCACATAGCCTGTGTAGTGCAAAAATATATAATCAAACATGAACAATTTATTTATTTGTTTTATTTTCTTTAAGCATTTGATGGCACTCCCAACGCATTGTACTACCATAGTATGACACATTTCAGAGTAAATTAAGACCAAGACATGATTGTATCTATATGCAATCAATACAAGCATAAAAAGTAGCTGGATTGAAAAATTGTATTCTAGGCCAAGTCATTACCTTACATAATGATCATATGTAGTCCGTACAAATATGTATGTGTAATGCATTTTTGGACATATATGGAATGTATTTCTATCGTAAAATTTACATGTTGATATTATAGAAGTAAATATATATATAAAAAAAATGCATTCACATTTTGGTATAAATGTTAACTAATAAAGTTGCACATATAAATACAATATATATTGTTAACATATATGGTTGCAACATATAATACTATATATTATAAACGTATATCTTCATCTACCCAGAAAATGTATAGCTAAATGTCGATATCACTCTTGATATAGGGCAATATATGTCATATATTAGTACTGTCAATTTAATGTGTCTTTGTAGAATAAAAGTGTTAATTTATTTAAAATAAATCTTACCAACACCAGACTTGTGAACTGCAGTATATTTATATATCTTTGGAATAATGTACACAGTTGTTCACGATCAGACGAGGAATACATATAAGAGAGTATATAAACAACTGCCTGTTGAGATACCAAATATTCAACGATGTGTTATTTAATTTTAATGTCACTGCTTCGGATGACCATCTGTTCATGTAAAATTCTTTACGACTGTGTACTTTTGAAAGCAAGAATGCAGACTGGCAGGGTAACATTTGGTGGAACACATTCAGGTACGTTAAAGTACTTTCTTAGTTCTTTGATCAGTAGTTGTTGAATCCTTCTGTTGAGCAGAATGTGATAAGTGGATGGAATAAGTGTAATGTAAATAACATTTTATTATTAGAACTAGCCAGCGCTTTGACTCCCAGTGCAGTTGTTACTTCATTAGGATTCTTTAAATGCCCTCTGCTTCAGTTCTGATGTTCCGTTTAGAATTTGATGTAGGATTCAGTGTCGTCTCTCTCCGTCCTGGGCGCCGTGCCTGGTTTTACTGCTTGGGTTTACAGCATTCATTATGCACACTTAACAGCTGTTGTAACTCTCTGCGGCAGCAGCGTGTGCGTGTGTGTGTGTGTGTGTGTGTGGTGTTAGGTGTGAAGGGATTGGCTGCCGGCCCAGACAGCAGGATCACACCATTGACCTTTCAGTATAGACATGAAAGATGATCGTTCTTTTGCTTGCGGGATGGGTTTCATATTTTCACCTGGCACTTAATTCTGTTCTCATCTCATCCTGCCTGCTTTCCTCCCTCTTTATCACGTTTGCCTTGTTCTATCCATCAAGACCCCAGTGAGATTGGAGAGGAAAGATCACTATCATATTTCTGCGTTTGCCGTTCTAACATTATAACGACTCTTGGCAGGAATAGTTCAGTACAGGAACGCTTGCACGTGACGGGACAGGATGTTTGATGTTTTTATCAGGTTCTTCAGAATTTCTTGAGAACTGTCGGCTGTTAAAATGAAATGTTGCTGTAAACATCAGTTGACTCAAGTGTAAATTCTCTTTGTCTTTCTCATGTTCCGGGAACGGTTCATCTTTAAGGCAGGGTTTGTTTACCTGAGATGCAATCAATAAGTCATAAGTGTCTTTCAAAACAGCATTATGGTGTCCATCAGTTCTGGTACTACAGTAATCACCCAGAATGTTGGCATGAAATAATTAAGGTTGCCGCCTATGACAAACACACACACATTTAAGATGATAATGGGTATAAAGAACAAAGAGTTTATTTTTATATTCAATTTGATGTCTTTATGAGCACAGATATGTGGAGATACAAACACTTTGTGTAATTAAAAACAAATATTTTTGTACACTCTCACTGTTTATCTACTGTAATGCAAGATACAACTGTAATGATTATATGTAAAAGAAGTTGTGTATATGCACTGCAGAGTAAGTTAATAATAGAAATTGTATGACTTTTCCATTACTTCATTAGATTTTAATTTCCATGGCTTTCCATGAGTTTTTACTATAAGAAAACATAACTATAATTTCAGAAATCAAAAGTCATGAAAATGAATAGAATCTTAAAAGTAATAAAGTCATAGAATTTCAGTATGATGCATTGTAACTATTTCATCAGTCTAAAATTGCTGTTTTCTTTTTACCATAATGCTAGATACAGCTGTAATTTCAGAATATTTCATCAGCCTGAAATTACTGCTTATTTACTGTAATGCTAAATACGATTGTAATGAGCATACAGTATGTAAATGAAGTTGTGTGTGTGCACTGCAGAGTAAATTAATAATAGTAATTATTTTATGACTGATAATATGAATAACTTGGCTTCCCATAAGTTCTGAAATGTACAGTTTTGAATACCAAGAAAACTAGTGTTTCAGAACTGAAATGAATGAAATCTATGAAAAATGAAAGAATTTCAGTATGCTTCATGGTCCAAAGTAAAATGTAAGACATAATTTACGTCATGATGCTTGTTGCGTCTTGTAGGTCACTTGCTGTGAAGTCAAGAACTCAATGTCTGTGGGCTGAAATTGTTCCAAGTCTTAAGTTTCCCCTCATTAGTGACTTCTGTCTGCTCAGGGAGTCCAAAAAGATTTCCTAATAGGCAACATGTTTTCTTTTAGTTATTTTTGTCATTATATCATATAATGTCATTTGATACTCACAGCATAATTCAGCTACATATCTCAAGTATAACTCAATGCCCAAGAGTAGAAACAAAGTATTTCTTGAGGGAAAGGAAATTTATGAGAGTGGTAAATGCGGAGTCATGTGGGGTTATGGATTCTCATATTTTATGTATGGATGAGCCCTATGTGGTTAAAACGACATGTGGACTGCTGGATTTCTTGGTTTATTTTGTGTTGGAACTTAAGACATGAAATATTACCAAAGGAGTTATTACGCTCCTTTAGTCTTGGCTTCTTCCCAATATTTACACAACCTCTATTCTCTGTGAGGCTTGTATGGCTTCTGCTCCACTTGAGATGGAGAGATTTGTGGTTTGAAACCCCAAGGAACACATCTGCCAGCATTTTAGAATGTTCCACCATATCATTACATTAAGGCCGCTGGCATGGAGCAGCAGTAACACTGAGGTTGTGTTTTATAAATATTGACGTGAGGGTACTTCTAAGACTTCTACAACACTCCAGACTCTGTTGGCTGAGCTTATATCATGGTCACATTTGCAACTCAAGCCACCGCGCAAAGTTTTCATAACTTCTTTCCGATAGACTCCACACGGAGGAGTCCATTTTACTGAAAAAAAGGAAACAGAAATCGTACAGTTTGTGCAGGTCAGGTTTGTGCGCCATTCAGAATCCAAATTAGTTCATTTCAATGTACTTTAAGGAGGCTAAATTAAAATCATTGAATTTCAAAGTAATTCATATTCACTGTGATTCTAAACTAGACAAGTTAAGTTTATCAGACAAGATTTGAATGCTTGAAGACTTGAAAAAACCTTGTTTAAAAAACGTTTCAAAATCCTTACACTTTGAAGGTTTATAGGCCTCAAAATATGCCTAAAATATATTTTATTGTATTTAAGTTTTGCAAGCCAGGGTAGAAGAAAATGTTTCCCAGAATGTCTAACCTGTGGTGAATTTCATTAAAATACAATTTTGTACGTTCTTCCTCCTAAAATTCCAATCAAATACTAAATCAAGGATTTAAAAGAAACTTTTCCCAAACTTGAGTAGCCATTTTAAATGAAGTCATTGTCATTTTTTCAGTGCAAACATCTTATGTAAATAAGGCTCATTATAATGTGCACAAGTGCCTGATGAAAGCTGGCAGTAAATGTGAGCTTTTATATAAAAGGGGTGTTGGTGTATTTTGTAATGATCGTGCTAGCAGTAATTGTTTGTATATGGTGTAGGATGAAGGCCTGACAATATAAAGACAATATAAAGATTTGCATTTATTTGAGCTGTCAGGTGGCTGACAGATATTCAAATGATCAACCATAAAGATGTTGAACATCATGTTCATTTTAGAAGGGAGTAATAAAGAGACTGGTTTTCTGAGCTAATAATTAATATCACATGCTGCATGAATTAGACAATTGATTTTTTATTTTTTTGCTTTGAGGGACCATAGACTTCACAAACTTGCATGTGCCATGTACTGTTCAAAAGTTGGGGTCAGTAGGAATTTTTTAAGATTATTTAAAAATTATTATTATTTTTAAAAATGAATACTGATTAAAGAACTATTCTATTCATCAAAGAATCCTGAAACAAATATATACCACAGTTTTCACAAATGTTAAGCACTTCAACTGTTTTTTAACATTGATAATATAATGAGAGTGATTTCTGAAGTGACTCTGAAGACTGAACTTTTGAATAGTAGCATGTATGTGGCTGTTTTCCTTTTTATGCTGGCTTCTTGCTGAGAATTTCATGTGTAACATGATGCCAGCTCCATTTTATTGACATTCTTACAGCTTTATTGAAAAGTTCTTATTAGATCTGTAATGTGTAGTGAAAGCTGTTTCTTTACACTTTTCTATACAGTAGCACAATATCCCGGATCATTGTTTTTCAAAAAGTATTCGGCGGGTGAAAATCAGTATTCATGTGCTCATGAATAGCAGGTAATAAAATGAAAGAGTGGGTTGGAAATGGTAGTCAGATACTTATGACCCCGCACAAAAACTTGTGCATCTGTGTAACATCACCGTAATCCTCTTTGCTTGTTTTGTTTTTCTTTTTTAGAGAGAGAGAGAGATAATTAAAGTGGTTTTGGTGGTGTTGTGGTTTTTTTAATGCCGTCTCAAAGGGTTAACCCTCAAGACCCGGAGCTCTTTCTCGCTGCTTCTTTGCATACGCTCTTGAGGTTCTGTGAAGAGCCCACTCAAGGCCTCTTCTGCAGCTCCAGATGTTTTGTGTAGCTATTTATTTAGCTTGTAAACAGGCCGCCGAAAGCTTCCCCCATAATGATGGAGAGGGAAACCGCAATTACATTGTTGCAGGGCCTTTACAAAACAGAGCTGGCTGTTGAATGAGACTCGGTGCTGGGGGGAGAACAGGTTGTTATCGCTTTAGAAGGAGAGGGTTGCCAGATTGAAATGCAAATCTTAACATTTTGCAATTCATTTGGGGGCAAAGCAATAACGGCAACTACAAAAACAGGAGGGGGCGAAAGGATGAAAATAAGGTTATCCGTTCTTGTTTTCCCTTTTTTGGTCACTGCAATTTCACACTTTATTTCATTGTGTGATATTAAGAGGTCTTTTATGAAAAACACTGGTGATTTGGAAAGCTTAGTACCTCACAGCCCAGCAATAGACATTGCAGTGTGCTTAGCATGGCATGGATATTATTGCACTCTTTTATTGATTTGTGTTCAGCACTATTATAGACCCTATAGATAAAAAATATAAAATAAATAAAAACACTTTTCAACACCCTACTTAGCTAGACATGTTTAGCTGATCTATAAATATGTTTCCTAAAGATAATCATGTTTATAGAGTTGACTAACCAGATAAATTCTGTTGGTTCTGGCTTTTTTTCGAGCTCTTTTTAAAATCTTCATGTGATAATATTTTAATGAACGTTTCTTTTTCCATAAATATTATTTAATTTGATATTTCAAACCTGACGATATTTACATGATGCAAAGCTGAATTTGTATCTACCTCAAAAGCTATTCATTACGGTTGGGTCAAGTAGACAACTTCTTAAAGAAGTATGCTTTTAACGTTAATAACAGTAAGAACAGTTTTTAATAACTGAGCAGCAGTTAGCAGTCTGAAGGATCATTTTACACTGAAGACTGGAATAATGGCTGCTGAAAATTCAGCTTTGATTCAAACTCAGCAAAATTACGTTTTGAAATGGAAATGAAAACAGTTATTTTAAAGTGTAATAATATTTCACAATATTAGTGTTTTACCGTATTTTTCAGCACATAAATGCAGTCTTGGTAAGCAAGAGACTTCATTAAAAACATTTAAAAATCGTAATGTTTCCAAACTTTTGACAAGTACTATGTATATATAATTATATCTAGTCTTTTCACACTGAGGACAACTGCGGGACTCATGTGCAACAATTACAGAAGGTTCAAACACTCACTGATGCTCCAGAAGGAAAAACCATGCATCAGTAGCTGGGGATGAAAACTTCTGAACAGAATGAAGATGTGTACATTTTTCTTTTCTTTTTTTCATTTAGTACTGCCCTTCAGAAGCTATTATGAGCTTCATAATTATTATTTTCTCTTGTGGACTATATGTGAACATCTTTTATGTGAAATATCTTATTCAGGTCAGTACTAAATAAACAATAACATGCAGTTTGTATGATACCTCTTATTTTGGTAAAATAATTAACATTTTGCAGATTCTGCAAGATGTATGTAAACTTTTGACTTCAACTTTATGTAAACTCTATATAAGTACACAATGTCAGAATTGTGATGAATTATTTTTGCACATTTATCTCTTTCTTTGATCAATGAATACAGTTTTGAAAGATCCCTATCTATCTGTCAGGGTTGCAAAATGTTATTTGTACATATCCATAGTACCGCAACCCTTATTTATTTATTTTTTTATATATTGTTTTGGCTCATTTAGACAAAATTTCCCTTGTTCTTGATAAAATTCTGCATATTTAATTACAGTCTTCGATCTGATCTGCAATGGCAGAGTAGACTTTTTTTCCCAATTACTTTATTTTTATAGTTCAGAACCCATCAAATAACAAGTAATTTGTAATTTGAGAATATTTTAATGGATCAGTGATGAAGACCGTCACCTGTTTTGATTGGTGTTTTTATGATCACCTCACTACCTTATAATGCAAGCATCCTCTAGAGTTTTTATGAATAGCAAAAGCAATGTTCTTGGAGACTTTGGGATTGGTCCCTTTTGTGGCGTCTTCAAAGTAAACATCGCCCGCTTGGCTCGAGATAACCTCAGACTTGAACAGATTAACACGGCTCGACAGCGGTAACGGTCCTCCCTCGCTGTGCGCGTGTCGTTGTAGGAGGAGATTACTTTGATATTTAATGTCGGCTTGCCACTTGCATTGACCTTTTAGTGTAGCACATTCCGAGGGCGTTGTAATTAGCACTGGTCAGAGAGAGTGAACGAGAGAAGGGCGAGACAGACGGGCCAGGAGGCATGTTCGGCTGAACACGTAGAAGACGTGCTCGGTGTGAGACTGCGACCGCCCGCTGGGCGTCACAGCCCTTTTCACTTCCCATCTGCAATTATTTCCATCTCCACCACGGAACGGGCTGACCGCTTGACAAGTCAATTAATTCTTAATGGGCCCTCCATCTGGCTCAGTTCAGTCGGAGGTCTGTAGCCTCTCAGCACAGGGACGGAGCTTAATGCTAATGACTGATGAGATTTTGTCAGGTAAAATCACCGCTGGCGTTAACGCTGACCACACAGGTGTAGTTATGATTTACAATCTAGAAACTGTATTGTATGTGGCACAGCATTATGAATCTTATCAAGAGAAGTTATGACTTCTCGGAAGACATTGTATCTTTTAAATATTAAATTGATTTCATGGTACTACCATGTTTCTTTGGACATTATACATTGGTAGTTTTACTTACAAAATTTCTTACATTCCTTAAACTATGATTTTTTTAAATATCATGGTATGAAGTTCTTGTACCATGGTGTTAACTCTGATAAGAACACTATGGTAATACTGTGGTACATCTTTAAAATATTAGCTCTGACACTCTTTTGTAAGTGATGTAAATACCATGGTATATTAAAAGTACTGTGGCAGTAGTATGGTGCAGTAATACTGTGGTACTTTGAAATATACCATAGTACAGAAAATCATGAACTGTTTTAATTGACTGCTTCCAAAAACACCATGGTACATGTACAAAATACCATGGTCGTTTCAGTGATGCAAATAGCATGGCACATAATTTCAGTATCATGGTATTTTTCTAAATACCGTTGTATTTGGCATCTGATACCATGATTTTACCATAGCAGAGAATGACTACCCTTACAAAAAAGTACCATGGTATCAGATGATATTACTACTGTATGATGCTTTGAAATATAGGCTACTGTAGTACAGAAAGTCGTGTACCATGCTTTTTACAGTATATGGTACATCTAAGAATAATTATACTGTAAGTAGTGTGGTATTACCGTAGTACTTTTAGTATGTTTTATATTCCACAACAAAATATATGTCAGTGTAATTGTTTAATAGCTTAAATGGAGCTCTGCTAATTCTTGCGTTCCTCTCTCTCTCTCACTCACACACACACACACACACACACACACACACACACACACACACACACACACACACACCAGTGCATGGCTAATCCAGTTCATTATAAATATTTATGTTGCTAATTACTCCAAGTACATTATTAATAGCTCTGAAATTTGTCTCAAAGAGGATATAATTAGGCAAGGAAATTAGTCAAAAGCTAATAAAGCTGGAAGTTGAAAAGGCATTTTTAAGCATAGCTCATTTCTGCTCCGCTTTGCAAAACCTGCAAGTTCTTGTTTTCTTGCCTCGCATGCATTTTCATGAAGCGATATCTCACTCGTCCATGGCTAATAAATACCGACCCTGACGGTGTGGAACCGTCAAATATTAGCTCACATTCCATTAGCATTTATTAGCGCAATATGCTAGCTTTAATTAGGGACAGCTGTGCGCTTTTAATGCACTGTGTTTGTGTTCCTTCCGTGTTTACTGTTAGGATTTATAAGCCCTGCAAGCAAAGTGTACGTAATAAACCAAAAAAATATGTAAATTAAAATAATAACGTAAGTAGCAATGGAATTAATACATAGTATGATACATTCACAGTGGGTTGTAATTTTCCCATCATGCATTGCTGTGATGACCTGCAGGTTCAAATGAATCAATGTACTTCTGTTATGTTGCTGAAGTAATTTCGCTTTCCATTTGAGTTTGTTCAAACTGTGTATATATATTTTTTTTTTGTTATTTGTTTTGAATTGTCAGAATTCAGAAATGCATTTTGAAAAATTTGATTTCAGTCAGATTTTATATGATACAACTAGATATTATATGAATGTGAGTTAAATAAATATATAGACAGTAAATACATTTATAATGTTATAAAAGATTTCAATTTAAAAACAACTGTTTTCAACATTGATATTGAGAAATATTTTCTGAGCACCAAATCAGCATCTTGATATGATTCCTGAAGGAAAATTCTGCTTTGACATCACAGGACTAAATTACATTTTAAAATATATTATAACAGAAACATATCTTAAATTGTAATAATATTTCACAATATATTACTGTATTTTTAATCAAATAAATGCATGTTTCAAAAACATAAAAAATAATAGTATATGTAAACTGTATGCTGCCTAGTATGTAGTAAGTAGTACTGTATGCTAGTATTCCATTCTGAACAGAGCCTTTGTCTCGTTCCGTATCTCCTGCTGTACAGCACTTAGTGCAACTGGCTTGTCAGTCTAACGGTTTCCATTAACGAGCCAGACAACAGGCCATTAGGCTCCAGGAGCTTAATTGCTCGTTAATTGGCTAATTAGTGCTCTGCTTTGTTTTTCACTCTCCCTTGACTTCTGTTATTTGCTTTTAATATCCCACCGTCGTCTCACATTCTCCACCTACTGCACTTGTTTTCAGAGATGCTTGGATGGAGGAGGTTATTGGAATACATGAAAAAATAATGTGCATCTGTTTTTAAGGCACTGAGAGATACATGTGACCTCATCGACGTCTTGGTCAAGAGTGCTCACTTCTGCTCCTGGAGATCAACCTTTCGACAGAGTTTATTTGCTGTCCTAGTTCGAGTAATCCTTAAGCATCACATTTTGGAATACTGACTTAGTGATTCAGTTTTTTTTTCCTCTCAACTCTGATTATTTATTTTCTCTGAATTTTGAGTTTACATCTTGCAATTTAGTTTTTTCCCCAAAAATGTTTAGACGCCTGACCTGACGGCTTACACATGCAGAATTTTGAGGTAAAAAGTCAGAATTGTGAGATATTAACTGACAATTATATAAACAGTTGTCGCAGTTAAAAAAGAAAATGCAGATTACCTTTTTACTCCATGACTGAAATGAGCTTGCGTAGTATATACTACATACTTTTCAGTATTCAATAAGTAGTAATCTTATATTTTATTCTAAACATGTAGTCTTCAGTCCTGTCCAAATGTTATTAATAATCACTAAGCAAGAATTACAAACAGTTCTCAGAAATACTCAATTGAAGTCTCTGAAATGTTGCAAACAAAACGAATGTCTCCATTGTAAGTAGGCTTTAAAGTTCTGGATGCAGTTTGACTTGAGCTGGAACTAAACTAGATGTCCAGGAGCAGAAATCAGTTCCTCTGATGTAGGCATAGCAAAAACAGAATGTTCTGCATATATCATCACTGGTAAAACTTTACAGAGTGATCATTATCTCAAATGTTACGAGCAGCATTTTAAAATGTACTAGTGTTTGATGAAAGGATGTTACAAACTTTACAAGTTTGGCTTCATGTGGCAGACACATGGATATAAATGAAAAAATGAGAAAAGTCAAACTAGCCAATAGTAAGTAGAACTCAGCAAGGCTGCACTGAAAAAAAAGAGATTTCATTTTTTGTCTTGCTTTCCCGTAGAAATATATCTAAACATTCTTAAATCAAAAGATGCATGCGAAAGGGCATGAGGTGAAACAAGATGTCTTGTTTTGATCAAAATCTAAGTGAATTTATGCTTAAAAAATCTGCCAATAGAGTAATGAAAATAAAATAAGTTGATTTTTCTGAGCCCTTGAGCAGACATTTAATTCTTGTTCCCGTTTCTTCTAATATCTTATGTAATGTTATGCATCTCAAGTAAATGTATCTTGATTTAAGAATGTTTAGATATTTGGATGGAAAACAAGACAAAATGACTGAGCAAGGAAATCACTCTTTGCCATCTGTGCCTTTATTGATGCTTTTTTTTTTACATTCTCAATATAAAATGGCATCATTGAAGGCTTTAAAAAACATGACATGAATGCTCTTTTTTCCACCACCGCAGTTGCTATGCATTGTAGCCAACCTGAATGACAGTTTTCATCTGTCATCTTCATCTGATGTATATAAACATTAACATTAAGACAGCAGAGCTTAACAGATCTATTATATGAGCAGCGCTGCTGGCATCCCGCCTACAAGGACACTACAACGCATGGACTGCCATCGCATTTGTAATGTTGCCATAGAAACACATCGCAAGCCCAAGGTTTACATTTACACATCTTGACTCATGCATTGTTAAGAATCAATATACATTTTTGTCTGTACATGCAGACTGAGATTAAATGATAGAGTTAGCATGCAACACTTTGGAATGTTTATTTGTTCCCCAGCAATTTATTAGTAAAAAAAAAAAAAAAAAACTTATATCATTGTCTTGACGTGTACTCATATGCATTGGGCAGAAGTGCTTCTAAGATTGTGAATTGCAATGTAGATTCTGCTTACTGGATACAAATGCAGCTGATGCATGCATATTTCATGTAGGGCTTTATGCAAGTTGTTGTTCTGTTGTTTGATAGGATATGCTGTATAAAAGCTGCAAGAGCTACGCATGTACATTTCTGATTGCACCATAGAAGTCTAAAATACTTGGAGAGAGTTATATCTTAGCATTCTTACATTTTATACATCACAGTTGCTGTACAATATTCTGTTGGTGCATGTGGCCCAAGAAGTACACGGATGCTGTTTTTTTTTTTCTTCATGGACATATTTTAAGCTATGAAGTAGCATTGTGAGAGATTAAGTCACAATTACTTTTAATTATTTTATATTTAATTTAATTAAAACATTTTTTTTAATAATTTAATTTTGTTTAATTGTTTTGAAATAACAGGCTTTCATACAGTAGCTACTTTAGAATGGCTGTGAATGGAGAAAAATATTTCATGCTCTTTATTGTAGTTACAGCATCTACCAGCAGGGGTTAACATCCCTAGTAAAAAAGTCATATATTTAAAATCCATTTATCTCATACTAAGTATAGTTCAAATCTATTAACATATTTACTGATATATCCTTCGAGACTTAAACTGATTTTATTATTAATTATAATGAAACTTTATTTGGCGTACTACTTGTGCACAATGCACATTTCTTAATATTAAGTCTAAAATGTGTTTTAATGTCACTTTTGATGAGGATTGTATGATCTTTGAATAATATCGGTCTTTAAATGCAAAATATTTAAAGTGCACCTAAAGTATACTTGCAATAGTCCCACTTTAACTCAATCACATATACTAAGTATATCTATAATTGGACTTCAGCACTACTTCCGCACAATTAAAGAACATTAAGTACAAAATTAGTTGTACTAATTTTTACAACTATTTTTTTTTTTATTAGCAGACTTGAAGTATACCGGTTTAGTATACTAAAAGTACAATTGCAAGGCATTTTATTAAGTACATAAATATGAAAATGTATTTGAAGTATACTTAGCATGAAATAAATGTATTTCAAATACATTTAAGTATATTTATTTTTCACTAGGGATGCAATGACAGCTCACTTTATCCACCTTATTTTTTACGCAATTTCCTGTGAGTGTGCGAGACTCTGATTCTTTAGCCACAACAGGTAAATCCAACCCAGGCTCACTGTAAATACGTGCTTGTGGTGACGTTTCTGCAACACCAACAAATGGTAAGTGCTCTATTGTGTTGTAAAAGTAACATACCCTCTGTGCCAAACCTAAACCTAAACCTACCCGATAGTGTTAACGAGAGCAAATGTGAGATAAAACATCCACTGATGCAACCGTAATATTTTAACTTCCTTCTACATGGCAAGACAAGGCATTTTTATTTCTAAAGCACATTATAGCTTTATATCCCACAATGCTACATGTTTGAGCTGTTTTTGTTGAACCATAGTTTCACAGGATTCGCACTGGAGCGCTTCACTTTACAAGTGCAACACCCTATCACGCGAAAACCCATACATATGAAACTGGATATGGAGGAATTGTTCTTTCGTAATCAAAACTCTGGCCCTGTAAATTATCATTTGTGTGAAAAGGAATAAAAGTTTGCTGTACGTACGTTTTTGTGAGTTTTGCAGAATCGTCGGTATAGGCACATTTCCAATGAGCCGGGAATCAACCACATGTTTGCAACATCAAGCTGTGTAATGAACTGTTTTTGTACATTGAAACTGATATTTGAAGCCTTGCACGTTTATGCTAAAAAATGGTCGTGGCTGGTTGCATTGGTGGATGGAAGCAAACAGGTAGACCCTTAATCTTTCTCTCATTGGGAGTCATTTCAGATAGGATGTTATGGGTTTGCATGCGCACACATGCTCACACGTCTCGTGCGTTGCTCATCAACATGGCTCGTGTGGGCAGAAACAGATATAGATTGACCTTTTCTGCTCAGCTTCCAACATTACCACAATCTGCCCTTCTCATTACCACGGGAACGTTTCACACAGTATTAGACTTAATAAATGACTTTTCCTCTCCTCCTCCCTCTCTTCATATTCCCCGTTCATGCTCCCCTTGCTCTCTCTCTCTCACTTGCTCACTTTTCTGCTCCTGAGCCGATAACCCAGAGTCCCCTGGGGCTTGGCCTCCATAATCACGTCAGTTCACAGCCCTCTTATTTGAGCAGAATTGCTTAATTGGTATGTGTTCTACATAACTGTCGGAGTATTAGACTCACAAATGAAGGTTAGAACCTCGGTGCTTGTAATCGACTGAAAGAAATTGATTTGCGCTCAGACGCTCTACAGGGAGAGAACTTTATGTTTCTCTAAAGAAATGAAGCTTTATAATTGTGTTTTTTTTTTCAGTCCCCTCCCCTTGAACACTTTTTTCTTTATTTCATACATTCGCTAAAAACACAGTATTAATATTCAGACTTGTTTTAACTGAAAACGTTTCTTTGATCAGCCAAACTGTGTTGTTGGTCATCTAGTGTGATCCTGTTTTCTTTGTCAACCTTTTAGTCAGGGTAGATGCCATATTTAATGTATATAAAAAAAACTTGCCTGTGGCAACATTTCTGAAAAATGATATTACAGTGCTTCTTGTACTCAAAATGACTCAAAATTAGTGACATTCAAAATGAAATTTCCAGTCAGTGGTGCTAAAAGCACATTCGGTTTTAATCAAAACAGATGAATGTAAATTTGGCAACATTGTACGAAGTTGGTTGTTGTATATATCGCAACAGTTCGGAAATGAAATGTCCAGTGAGTGGCACTAAAAGGTTAATCGTGTTTGAAAATAATGTACCACCTACACTTAATGAGAATGAGATGAAAACACATTTGCCTTTTTAGCTTGTTTCTCTTTTGTTGTGACTCGTGTTTCACTCGACTCAAACCTGAGTGCTCCACATTGCAAGTGCAACCCTGTACCAGGTGAGCAACCGACCACTTTTACTACATCAAAAATGTTAAAGCTATACATATGAAGCTGGTTATGAGATCCAAACATCAAAATGTAGTAGTAGTAGTAGCATAGGTCCCAGTAGCTCAACTAGTAGAGCATAGCATTAGCAACACCATGGTCACGGGTTAGATTCCTAGCGAACATACAAAAGTGGATACAGTAACTTGAATGTATTGTAAAATGCTTTGGATAACAAAGTCTACACAAGAGTGTTTGTACTTTGATGTTTGTGAATAGTTTATGCAGGGTTCATGCTTAGTGCTTTAATAAGGAGGTGTGGATTCATTTTGTGTGAAATATTCATCTTGAGTCATGTTTCACTCAGGCAGAGAATATTAAAATGTAATAATTTCATTTGCAAGAGTTGCCCTGGATGAAAGCGACCTGATATTGAGCCCCAGCTTCAGTTCACAGAATTTGAGTTATCAGTGGGTATTCTTATATGAATATTAATAACATCACACCAGTACCAAGTTTCCAGACAAGGAACATCTACGGTCTCCACTGGATGTTTGTTTCTGTGATATTTTAAAATGGGTTAGTATTAATAGTAGAGAAGTTTCTAGAGTGGAAATTTTTACCAGATGTGTAAGATCTTTATCTTGAATTCTTTTTCTAGTCTAGTCAAGTCCATGTTTTCTCAGAAAGATTGCACTTTGAAATTCTTGCAGGACTAAACTGATTATGATATATGTGGTCTGACACAAAGTCTGAGCCTCAGTCTAAAATCATGTTAGTAAAACCACTTGCACTAAACGCTGAATCGCCTTAAGATTGATCCTCATATTCTACAGCTCTCAGAAGCCTGGAGTCGATGCTGATGTTTATGCGATTTACATCAGGCTTGTCAGCACCCACCTCCTCTAAGGCTTTAAGGAATAGTTCACCCCAACAAAAGAAAGAACATTTGGTCTGTTTAGTCACCCTCATGTTATTCCAACGAAGACCTGTTTGGACTGATAGGTACTGGTACTTCTTAATATGTAGCCCTGCAAACACAGGCTTTTTAAATACTAAAATCTATGCGAGTGCTTCAATATGGAATGTTGTCTCTTCTATTCAATAAGATCCACCTATAATCGTGTACAGTTTATTTTTCTTCTGTAGATTAGATACACTTCATTAAACTGTGCCGGTCGAATGAATGGAGGCCGAAGTTTTCACATTTCATTAAAGTATCATTAAAGTAGTCCGTACGATGGTAATGCAGGTTTGGAGGGTGAGTAAATGATGACAGAACTTTCATTTTGGATGAACTATTTCTGTAAATATCACACACAGTAGAGTATACTAAAAGAAAATATATATGTTTGAACTTCATTGTAATGTAAGTTTGTTGCATGTTGGCTCTGAATGCAAATGAGTTCTTGTATTTGTCGAAATACAATCAATCTGTCCCAGTTTTGACTCGCTCAGTCTAGATGCTTCAACATTTGTAGCATTAGCATGCTAGTGATGACTGATCTTTCCTTGATCTCTTCTAGGATTAGCCAAGCCCTTAGCATTTCAGCTAATCTGGTTGACACCTGTTTTTATTGACATACGAGCTGAGTTTGAACAGTTCCTGCTCCCACAGTCTGATGCGATCTGTCTTCGTACCCTCCCTAGTGAATCTTATCTGTTTTGGATGAGCGTTTTGGCAGATCTTTCCTGGAAGACAGATTTATGGGTTTAGCCTTTTGGCTCTAGGCTTCAGTTCTTGTGAATTCTTTGTGAAGTTCATGAAGTACAGCCTTCGTTCTTTTGATGATGTTAACGGATTGTGATAACCTATTTATTTCTGTAGTAAACCGGAGCAAGAAAGGCGCCCTGGAATAGACCATTCCAGATCTGTCATCTGGATTGGTTGGATTACAGTCCATCTCGGCTCTAGGCTTCCAACATATGGTCTGTTGAGCTTTTGAAGCAGTTCAAACAGTCAGATATATTAATAAAGGCGATGGACCGATCTCAAGTTTTTCTAGACAGTCTGTCTGTTGAAACATTCCAACAGTTCATCTCATAATAGCTGTTGTATGTTTCTTTAGAGAAAGATTAAGGGTACGGCCAGGGAGATAGTTGTCTAAACATAGAGTTAAGACCTTTAGACTGTGTTTGTAGATCTGCTGCATTTGTCAGGGTCAGGACTTAGACTTTGAAGTCCCGGTTTGGGATTTGGCTAGATCTTGAAGCTTGGATCGTCTTAAGCATCTCTGGTATTAGCACTTAGCTTAGTGCTTTTTTCCCCCTCCATTAACCGAGATCCGTAGCCCAGCTCAGGCCTCGCCGCTTTTACCATGAAATTTGAAGAATCTTTTCAGCTCTACTTTGACTGTAAGGGACTATCTGGAACATTTAATTTGTTTTTTATTAATTATAAGACTATCTAGTGTAACATTAGGCCAAGTTTGACCGCTTAGATTTCTGTTTGTTTTGCATGAAATCATCAAATTCCATTTGCAAACCATTGTTCTTTAAAGTGGTCTATTTCCAAATTAAATGTTTTAATTACATAGACTTTATTTACATTACGTCCAGAATCCCGTTTACTAGTATAACTTACTCATTTACAAAAATCTGTGTAATGTAAGATGAGTCATCAGTATTTTGGTCTTTTCAAGAAAAGAAATGGGGGCATTTTAAATTTAATTTTGATTTTATCTTCTTAGTAAAGTCTATGTATGCTGTTTTTAGAAACCATATTGAGTTGCAGTTCTCTTATTCTAGGCCCCACTTCTCCAAATCGAGGGAAAAAGATGTTAGACTGAGATACCTCGGCTTGTATTAGTGTTATTTCTGTTCTTGGTTGCCATAATGTCACATGCAGATAAAGATCTATTCACCTCCATTTTAAATCGAAGATTCACAGCCTAACCTGAATATAAAATGGAGGGAGGAAGGTGCAGGCTCATTGGTCAAGGCCTCGTCTCTGACACAGGGAAATTAATTTGCCCCATCATTCTGACAAAGGGAGGTGAGTGGAGGGAACTGACATGCCTTGCCACGCTTCATTGTTTCAGATCTCAAGTCTCATAAATTTGCACGGCTCTCGTGAAAGAAAGCAATAACGCGTTATCGCATTGCCACCGTAAAACACCGTAATTAACATTCAGCGACTGTAACTGATCCATCTTTCATTCTCTCTGCTCGGGAACTGTGTGTGTGTGTGTGTGTGTGTGTGTGAATACGTCTTCCATTTTGTGTCTTCGTAGGTGCCTGATATTTTTCCGTACCGCCGCAAATTCCCCCACATTTCATCGCAATCGTCCTCTTTGATCCCTGCGTGCTGACATTCTTTCAGCCTCAAAATGGCAGCAGTCATTTTGCACACCAGGCATGTGCGCTAGTACACTCGATATCGCAGTAGGCACCCACTCTAGCAGGGGTGACAATTCTTCTCTTTCAGACAATGTGGCATTAGTGCTTGTTAGCTCCACCATTAGCTATAAAGCTCTCAAATTGAGGCTTTGGCCGAGGATGTGTTTGGCTGGCTCCACTTGGAATGGCGTACCATGTATTTACTCCTGTGAGGAGAGTATTAGAGGGCTGCTTCGTTGAGCTCACAATTACTATAATTACAAAATTTCAAGTTGATGCGTGCCCACGGTGGAGGAGAAATGGAAGGTGCAATTATTTAAGAAGCTCCCGTTAGCTCTTCTCAACCATGCTTCAGTGCTCCTCAGCCACAGCACCTATTCTTCTATAACAGCTACAACAACCTGTAATTGTGGCTTTCGCTCCACAGCTGATGGAATCCATTTATCAGGATGGCACGGTGTGCGACTAGCCCTCCGAAAATCTCCCACCCAGCGGTGGCCTTTTGGTGCGTGTTTATTTTTTCCTGTGTCGTGTAGCTATTTGATCAAAGACTAATATTTTTTTTTCAGCCTTAGAAAGGAAGGCTGTCCAATATAGCGGTTTTATCATTTAAGGTTCGGGGGCAATTCCAGATCGACCCCAAGCGAGTGGATGAATTTAGTGCAGGAGATCTATTCGGTCTACCACTTTAAAAAACAAACAAACAAAAAACAGTCCAGGCATCTGTTAAGGCCTTTTCACACGACTCACGTCAGCGCTTCAATCCACCGCTCAACTCACTGCTTTGACCTCCACCTGAAAAGCGTCATCAATAGCAGCACGGAAAGACAGTTTTACAAGGTTTTTAGGAAGAAAGCTGGAAGTAGTCTCAGTTTCACAACAAAAACATGTATTTGAGCTTAGAATGGGGAAAAAAAGCGCAAAAATATATTGCAGAAAAAAAAGCAGTTGAAGGAAAACACAGCAAACAAACATTGGATGATGGCAAGAAGATAAACATATAAATGCAAATACGTGAGAGAAATAATGTATTGCAATAAATATAAGTACAAAGATTCAAGCATTTTTACATTAACAGTCATTTTTTCAGCATTTCCTGTTGCTTTGCACTCATTAGTGAGGCAAAATGTGTGAAACACAAATGTTGGTGCAAAGACAATGCATATAGTTATCATTGCTTGCACTTTGAAAGTTCAGCAAAGGGTCAAAGTTTAAATTGTTTGAATTAGTTTTGAACGCTTCACTGACGTGTATTGTGGTGATGGGGCTGACTCTTCAGTCCATAAAGTTCAATGTAGGGCTACTGTTATGAAACTGATCATGTAAAGCGGTCTTCTTTATTTCTCCTATTGACGTCCAAGTTCACAGAACTAAATCGTATTCTAGTAATTTGTTTAATGTTTGTATAATCTGATATGACTTGCACTGGTTTTCCTTGAAGACCGGAGAAGAAGAGACAAAAAACACGTTCATTTGCAGAAGGGCAAGATGGGGTGTGAATCTCTGAGGTAAAGCAACCTACATGTTCAGATTTAGGTTCCTTTCTTTATAACGCCTAACTTGCAAGTTTCAGGTGAGATAAACCACTGGTAAAAGTCGAGCCGCATGGTTGGTCTCAATCTGACTCATTCCTGCTTCGCAGGCGCACCTTGAAAACCACAGAACTGGTTCTCCATCGCACAGATCGGGTGTGTATAAAGCTGATTAGTGCTCTTTTAGTTTTGCAAAGGAGAAGGCTGAACCGCAGTGTAAACCACTTCCTATGGCTTTGTTTGCAAGGGTGTGAAAAAGCTTGATCTTCTGAGTAAAATTGCCACTTCTGCTTTCTGTGCATTGAGAGCAAACAAAGAACACTGTTAGACTTTTTAAGAGCTATCAAATATAACCAGTGTGTATATGGAGACATTAATTTGCACATTTGATTTTAGTGAATTAATTTGTTTGGATGGTTTATTTATGGAAATGAACTGAAGAAGAAAACATTTTTGTCTTGTATCTAATTATTTAGCAAAATATTGCTGTTCATCTTTTTTTGACTCATTGTTGCTTTCTAGTTTTACTAGTTATATTTATTGTAAATTTAAGTGTGATGCTGTTAGATTGAGGCCTCATCTGAGAGTTATAAATTTGTAAACACATTGCCTTCTTAAATAGCTTCAGTGCATTTTGTTAGTAATTTGTGGCTTTGGTATCTTAGCTGTAGTTTACCAGTTTTCAGGTGTAAGTAACTTGTAGTTTGACAAGATATCATTTCATAGTAGCTTCCCCAACCATGGTCAGCACAAAGATTCCATTGATATGCTTAAAATAAGTCATTTTGTAACCCAGTGTTGCGCCACAGGTTAAAAACATACTCATCTGCAAAAACTTCCATATGCAAACGTGTCTCAGTCTTCAACAGGAGTGCATTGTTTAAATAAGTGGCAAACTGTCAGTTGTATACCGTTGTGGTTTAAATATGGGTTGCTTATTGGTTAAATGTGTTTGGTAAACACAAACATCCTGTAATAAGAACAGCTCGTGTGCTTGATTTTGTGTACGTTTGGTTGGAATGCAAGAGATGGCGAGCGAGGCTTGTAATTGCATTTAACCATCTTCATCCTCGTGGTGAAAGATCTCATGGTTCTCCAAAACACGGCTGACCAGTTTTAGTCACATCGGTGGTTGTTCTCAACACTTAAAATACTTTTCTTGCTGGAGGTCATTGGGATGATTTCTCAAGCCTCGGCACAGCATTACCGTCAGATGATTTTGAAAGGCACAAAGAACATCTTTCATTAAGACACTAAAGTCATTAAATGCATTTCCACACTCAATTTGTTTTTAATGCTGCTTGAGACATCAATGGGGCGGTGTGCGTGGACAACCCGGTCCTGTCCGGATTTCTGGTGTACATTTCAAGAATTAGATGTTGTTACTTAAAAGTATGTTCGGATTATAAAATTGGCAGTATGACCCATCTTTGTGAAAAAGGAAATGGAAAAGAAGAGAAAACAGGAAGAGGTCAGAAGTACTTTCATATGGCTTTTATTAGAGTGTTTAAGACAGATCTAATTTTAATTTGTGTAATGTGCAGAACACTATAAGCCATTGACCGTGTTTGTGTCTCATGACTGGCTTTACGCACTTGCTCTTTGGTCTTGTGGTTTTTTGCTGCAGTTTCAGTTTATAGAGGAAGCACAGAGGTATTTTTAAATCCATTGCTTTTTAAAAAAAAATACCTTTTTACCTTTTAAATGAGGTAAACCTGTTGCTTTTTGTTCCCAGTTCTTCTCAGTTTGTGAACTTCCCACTTTCATTTCTTCCCTCAATGGGTTTCTTGTAGCTCAACCCTGTTAGCCTCCTCCAGACCTCTGTAAGAGAGACTGTGGCCTCTGTTTTTTTGCCAATTAGTCATTTCAAAGGACTGTTCTGAATCGTTTTCTTCAAAAGGTGTTCCTCACAGTTTCTGGTGTCAACATATTTTGTCACTTAGAAGCATGAGTCAGTTTTAGAACTTTCTCATTCTTCCGTTTGAGGCTTTGGTCAGATGTACTGGGTTACAGTCATCTAAAGAGATATGAGGTATGTACACAGAAGCGTCTCAGTGCAGCGAGAGGTTTGATCTGTGAGGAGATTAAGCAGATTGAGAGATGTTCTACAGCAGCTGTTGGCAGACACTATTGCATGTTCAACCAGGTCACAGTTTTGAACAATTTTCAAACATTGGTAATGGGAAATGCACAAATGTTAGTTTTAGGCATTTTTACTTGAGAATGTACTGTCCATAAATATTTTTAGTGGACATGAAACTGTATGTGCATTATTTAATTAAAAAAAACTTGCAGAACACATCTAGTTGTTGTCATTGTTGCTGATGATGATGTTTAATCAAATTATAAAAATCAAATCTATAAATATCATATAATGTAATATTATATAATAGTTTTAATTTATGTAATAATAATAATTCAAACTAATGATTAGTTCACAAATCAGAGATCACTATCACAGTTACAAACTACTGGGTTAGTACAGTTTACACCTCTATCTATCAAACAGCTTTAAGCTCATTTTCATTGCTAGCTGAACCTGTGTAACAGCCCGTTAAAGCGCTCTGACCTCAGAGTGGATGTCTTCTCTTAGGCAGCTGTTGGGTTTGGCTTTCTGCAAGGCCAGGGGAAAAACAGCTGACTCTACAGTGGGACCAGATCTTTATATAGCACAGGGACGTCCAACAAGTTAGCATGATACTCACAACTAGATTAATGACTCGACTCTACTCTCTCTCCTTTTCCACATTTGCTCCCTCTGTCTTTTATTACGCTTAATGTACTGTGTTTGTTTATAAACCTCTTGAGGGAGGTTTATACATTTTGTATTTGAGACGAGTCAACGTGTGTTTGGCAAGAGCAGTTTAGGAAAACATTTGTGAAATAGTTTTGGAAAGTTTAAATATTACATAAATATTAAATATGACTCTATACAGGATATATACAGTGTGTGTGTATAATTTCACAAAAACATTATTGGTAATTTTTGGTGATGTAATTGTTTTTTTTTTTAATAGTAAATACCATGCATTTTCTGGGGAATTATACCATTAAATTAATAGATATGTCACTTCATAGACAAACCTTTAGTTAGCACCATATGCACCATTATTCAACAAGGCCATTTTTTTTTTGCAAAATATTTATTACTATTCTGTGCATATTTCCTTATTACGACCTATCTTTCACCCTGCCAGAATACAATATAAAATCTCATTTGTTTTAAGTTTCCTGCCTTGATTTTGTATGGAAATTCTGTTGCGTCGTACATCAAGATCTCTTGTCAGCTATTCAAAATGCATTAGCACCGTGTGCTCTTAGCTCTACGTGATGGATCACATTACTTGCATGCTGTATTCAGGCCATAGCTCTGGGGGGATTTCTTCCTGTTGTTTCCAGATAGCTGCTCCCCCTCTGCCCTCATTTTGCTTTAATTGAGTCCTCGTTTCACAGGGCCGCTTCAGTGTCTGGGATCAAACTGGGAGCTCCTACCAGGCCAATGGGACTGCAAACCACATGAGGCAGAGCGAGAGAGAGAGTGATGAGCAAATCCCTCCGGGCTTTGTGCGGGCTGCTCTCCTCCCCTGACTCTCTATGTCTTTATCTCCTCCGCCGAGGCTTCGTTAGCCGTTAGCGACAGGTCTCTGTTAGTAACGACAGAGGGGCTCTAGGGCTGTGCGGTCAGGATCAGACAGGAAATGAGATGCTCCCACAGGAGAGGCGGCAAAGTCTCCACACAGCGCCACAGTGGTGATTTCTAAAGTAGAAGGCTTAGAGAAGTTCATTTTTTTGCCTCTTGCCTCTTTTATTGATAGACGAGTGCAGAAAGAACAAAAAATACATATCAGGAATGTCACTACCAAAATTTTGACTGGTCAACAGCAAGGCTCAGTGCAGCATAGCAGCTGTGCTAAAGTAGTTCACTAAAGGTTCCTTGTAGCTCAACCGGCAGAGTATAGTGACATTAAGAAGTAACACATTTCCAGGTAACATACAAACTGCTAACATTTGGACCATTTTAAATGCATAAAAACACATGTAAATTGACTCACCAAAAGCCATTTAGTATTAACACTAGCATTATTTTCATTACCATATTGCTTCATAAATGGTGTTTTACCATTACAAATACATTTCATTTGTAAATATTATCTATTTTTATTTATAGTCTTTTCTTGGTGGATAAATTATAACAAATTATAGTTGAACCCAACAATAATTTTGTAAGATGTGTGATTTATTGTATCTTTTTAGTGTTTATTTTTATTTTATTTTGCTAAAATTTAGACCTTTAATACTGTGCAAGTCACTTTTGATAAAATGCATAATTGTAAATTATGACTCACCAAGGGAATTAAGGATTAGATTATTATTTTCACAAAAAAATTGCTTTATAAATGGTGTTTTAGTGTTTAAAAAAATTAAATACATAATATATTCAGCAATTCAGTAAAAAAAATATTATTTTGTTGAATTTTAAAAGTATTTTTAAATTATATTTGAACCAACTGTAATTTATTATATATATTTATAATTATTAGATATTTTTAGTGTTTGTTTCAGTGCTGATAGGCTTCCATTCCAAGTACGTTCCACCAAGTATATTGGTAATTTTCTTTTCTTTTTTAATTTGTATTATTATTTATTTAATTTTAAAATATCTGCCTTGATTGCGGTCTAAGTCTTTTTTGGATAAAATGCATAAATATAAATGTACATTTTGACTCAACGATGACATTTAGCATTAGCATTATTTTCATGAACAGATTGCTTTAAAAATGTTTTACCAATAAAAATACATCTAATTCATACATTTATCTTCAACATAGCTGGGTTTGGATACACTACACGCTTGCGCTGGAGACCGTAGTCTGGTTTCAAAAGTCGAGATAAACACTTCAGATGTTGTCGCAGTGGGTCCTCGATCCCTCAATGTCAGCTCGTTTATGTTCAGCAATTCAGAGATAGAGTTAATGAGATCCCCACAGGCCGCCCCCAACGGAGGCTTTCCACTGCGCTCCCACTGTAATGTACATCATGTCTGCTTTCAAATCAATTACATTTTTATCTGATAAAAACGTAATGCGGCTTGATTGAGTTTTCAGCGCGGCAGTCGACAGTGTTTTTGCAGCCTGGAAAGGGAGCCAATTATAACAGGAAGTTTAATCAAATTAAATTCCACTTCACCCAGATGCACTCTTTGTGGAATGTGACTGAAAATGTTTGACTTAATTTGTTTTGTACTTTTGTTGATGTGTCTGCTTTTTGATAAATCGCTTTCCTGAAGAGGAAATATTTAGAACTCAATGAAGCGTGACACAGCGGTACATCAGTCGATGATGGATGGAGTCTTTATTCCTCTGTTGTTGTTCATTTCAGGAAATTTATTTGAAATCTATTTATTTGTTTATTCGATTTTTTCGGCTTGGTATCTTTTAATTTTCATCTTTTAATTTAGTCTTTTTCTCCTGCAGGTCTGTTATTAGAGCTGTTTCAAAATAATTAATAAATAAAGAAATAGTTTTTAATAATAAAGTTTTTATATAAAAAAAAATTATATTTAGTTGTTTTTTTTTTGCTTTTTTTTTATTACATCTAGTTTTTTTAACCTTTAAGCGTCATATACTGTAGTACAAATGTTACATTTTTAGTCATACACTTTTGTTTTGCTTTGTTTCCACTGAGAGATTTTATTGCATAGGCCTCAGATGCTGCCTGTAGAACTTAAGTAGTTTAGGCCAGACTATTCCTTTATACGAGTATCCTTACATTCCTGTAATTTGAATATATAGATACTATAACATCGGATGCACACTTACTGTATGTGTTCCCTTAATAAACAATGATTTAGTGCTAGGCCTCTCTCTCTCTCTATCTCTCTTGCTCTCTTCCTCTCTATCTCTCTTGCTCGCTCTTTACCTCCTTTCCAGCCCTGCACATAAATCAATTGAGATGAAAGTTCCATAATTGTGCTTGCTGGGAGGGATTTGAGCAAAATTGCACTATGAATTTTTTAAAGGGAATTTTTACTAGCTGTTCTGCAGGATAGGAGGAAGAGGAGAGGTGAGGCCGTAGAGGATTTATGCGCCTGACTTCTTCATTACCGAAGTCATTTTGCTGCAGATGATAGTGTTGAGCCTGAGGGGACATTGGTCCCAGCACACTAACTCAGATTTTAAACCTGCCTAATCTTTCGAAGAGAACATTTCAGCACAGCAATATTAATGTTGCATTAGGGGTTATATTTTTCTGCTAGTGAGAGAGGAGGCTGAGTCAAATTTTTGTGGGATTTCTCAAAGTGGATAATGAGCCAAGTTGTTCTGCATGCAATTAGATTAAATGTGTGTGACATTAAAGAGAAATGGAGGTTGTATTTATTGTGTTTAGGTGTTTTGTTTTAACATTATAAGCCACCATAACACCAATTTTAAGTTTCTGTATGAAATTAGGAGTGCACATATCCTTTTTTTTTTTTGGAAGTGACGCCAATGATCGATCATGACAACACAATATATGTGACTTTCCATTTTTAGATTTGTTATTGCTTGTTGACATATTGCATGGCACATTGCAGTTCAATTTATCACACATGCCTTGACATGTGTTTTGGTCATGACTGACACATGTACATTGATAGAAAGTTATGATCACAGTCAAACTCCAAGTCTCGAATGTCAACATATGCGGTCTCTCTCCCTTTTTTCTCCTTTTGTCACCCATTTTCCAGCAGCCTAGGCCAAAAATGCCCATAAGAGGTAGTATGAACCTCAGGGCTGATCCCCAGAATTGTAACAGTCATAATTGTTGCAAACAGAAATAAAGATTTTATTGGGCTAATCTGAACATGTTCACACTGTATCATCGCTCTGACACCAGACTCGTTCATTAAATGGTGGTTACTCTTGTTTGACTCCTCATAGTGTTTATTATAAGCCGACCGTGGTATGAAACCAGTGAGTTGTTTTTAGCCAGACAGCAGTGTCGAGAACCCCAACTTCCAATTGTTCCAGGTTAGGGTCAATTCCTTCGATTCGGACAGTTCAAGAGGAGTTGAATTTAATTCATTAGGCAACTCGAGAAGTGTACATAGAAGTGTAGGAATCAATCAGTACCGCACGTGGAATTCCATCGTATCTCCTGAATTGAAACGGAGCTGACCCCATCTCTGCAAATGACCACTTTCTTTCTGTAAAAGAGTTCTGTCTGCTCTCAAGGTTAACACTCTAAACATGCCAAGTCTCATTCGTCCGCCTGCCCTGCGAACGCTCAATTTAACAGCCCACTAGGCTGAGGAACATGGGGCTAAATCCCTCTCCTGGAGCGGATGGAGAGGGAGAGATGATTGTATTAGCTTGTCAGCACCTAATGTTGAGCTCAATGGGCAGCAGAGACAAGCAGATATAATTAGCTGCCTCTTACTAGATATCAGAGGAGTCAGACTGACAGGGAACGACTGCAATGGAAACAAGAAATGTTCGTTTTGTTGATATTGGTGTGTCGGGTGTCATAGATTCTTCTTGTTCAGATTGATAGTATTCACTAGTAAAGTTCAAGATCTTATTAAATCTGTTTGCTTATTTTAAGTCCAACGTAACTTGAATGATGCTACACAGATCACTGGTAATACAATGCCAGGGGATTCATTTAGAATGTGCCCGCTGTAGTCGTCTTATTCATAGCTATCTTCTTGTGTTGCCATTCGTTTTGAGTATAAAGAATAGTTTGCTTCTAAAGTTTCCTTTTGTCAGGAATTGTTAATTCATTGCATACACATTTATTCTGAGCTCATGTTTTATTAGAAAGATTTTGGGCACAGAATTGATCAATTCCGTACAGCAAAGTAAGTCAGGGCCAAATGTTTTCAACAAGTGTTTGCAGTTCGTTGTTGAATAGCAGCATATGGTTGGCATCTTGGATCCATGAGGTCTTGCATCAGATAAGAAACCAGCTTGGTTTTAAACGGCTTACCTCAGCTCCACTCTAATTTAGTGCAGTGAAAGTCCCTCTGACCCAGAATGCCTCGAGTACAAGTTGTGCACTAGCAGAAATTGGATAGTTGACATCTCTGGTAAGATGTAGTTTTAAAAAAAGCATCAGGACTGAGAGATTCAGTGAACTAACATTCTGCAATTCCTTTATTTTCTCCCTAAATAGTGGCCAGTATATGTGTGTGTGTGTGTAATTTTTGTAGTATTTTTAATTCATTTAATAATCACACACACACACACATGTTTGTTTTTGTGAGAAGTGGGGACATTCCATCGGCGTAATGATTTTTATACTGTACAAACCGTATGTGCTACTGCCCTACACCAACCCTACACCTAAACCTACCCCTTACATAAAACTTTGTGCATTTTTACTTTCTCAAAAAAACTCACTCTGTATGATTTATAAGCGTTTTGAAAAATGGGGACATGTCCTCATAAGTCACCTTCTCCTTGTCATACCCATGTCATTATACAAATTTATGTCCTCAGCGCGCGCATGCACACACATACACACACACACATTTTTCCATGTTTTATGGGGAATTTCCATAGATGTAATGATTTGTATACTGTTCAAATTGGGTTTTTTTCTATCCCCTAAACCTACCTACCACAGAAAACTTTCAGCATTTTTAGATTTTCAAAAAAATAAATAAACAAATTAAATAATAATAATTCTGTATGATTTGTTTTCCTCAAGGGGACCAAGACAATCAGATATACTTTTATTTATTTACATATTTATTTATTTATTTGAAATGTTTGCATAATAATTATTATAATTTAATAATTATATATTATATTATTTAAAAAAGATTGTTAGTGGAAAAGAAATGTTAGTGGAACACGTCCATAGTTAATGTAATGATATACTATGCTAGAACTTGACACAACCATCACAATTCACTCTGAGACCAGTTGGAAAAGTATAATTGTAAAAAAATAGCTTTGAAAAATTAAGATGCAGATGCCACTTGGTTTCATATATTATTATCTAATGCTTTGAAATACAGACATTTGATCTACTGAGACTTGTGTCCCAATACTTTTCAGGGCAGCTATAGATGTTATAGGCGCCACAAAATATAAAAGATTGTGTTTCTATTAGCAGAATTTTAAGAATCAAGGAATGCCAGCACGTTACAACAAATTTGTTGCGGATCCTCTGCGGAGTCCAAGCATGACCAATGCAGAAAAGAAGATTGAATGGGGGTATTCTCTAGGATTTGTGAAAGACCCCCCTACGGGGCCCTCATAGTTGGGGAGTCCACCCCCTCAGCAAGACCTGCTCCAACCAGTGACCTTGAAAATCCCAGGAAGCACTTTGTGACGGTCTCCCAGGCAACGGTCTAGGTTCACATGGTAACTAGCAGCTTGACTCAATCAATCAAGCCTGGGCTTAGACTTGGAGAGCTGGGAGGAACAGCCCTGGCAGGCATGCAAAATCTTTTGGAAGGCGATCAAGAGGAGGGTGATGCGTTAATGTAGTGATGTCTTGGGTTTCCTGGGTGTTCGTGAATAGGGATTACTTTGAAGAGAGAAAATCCTCGCTTTCCATAAGATACGCAAGACAAATGATTTACTTTCTTGGTGCAAAGCAGAATTACAGTCATGCTTCACGTTTTCGGTCTGTGTTTGTATGCGCTTTACGTATCTGCATGCATGTGTGTGCTGTATGAGTTGCATCAGACTTTAATGAGATGGAGGCATTCTCTCGAGATCTGACAGCACCTTCAAGCATCCGATAAAAACATCTCAGAAAACAGACACAACAGAAACAAGTCAAATCTGAAGAACTGGAGCCATTCTACAGCATTCCATCTTTGATCTTCAGAATGACTAGCTGTCTGAAGCATTTCCAGAACTTTATATATTGTGAAATATTATTGCAATGTAAAATAACAGGTTTCTATTTTAATATACTTTAAAATATAATTTAATATTAATATGGATAAAAAGTGATAGACTTATAAAGACTTATTTTGTTAGAAAAGATTTCTATTTTGAATAAATGCTGTTCTTTTTAACATTTTACTCATCAAAGAATCAAAGAAAAAAGTATCACAGGTTGCAAAAAAAATATTAAGCAGCACAACAGTTTCAACACTCATAATAAATCAGAATATTAGATTGATTTCTGAAGGATCATGTGACACTAAAGACTGGAGTAATGGCTGATGAAAATTCAGCACTGCATCACAGAAATAAATTATATTTTTAAAGTATATTAAAATAGGAAACCTATATTAGAAATTGCAATAATATTTCACAATATTACTGTTTTGTTCTGGATTTTTGATCAAATAAATACAGCCTTGACGAGCATAAGAGACTCCATTAAAAAACATTAAAAATCTTACTGATCCCAAACTTTTGAACAGAAGGGTTCATTTTTATTGATATTAATGACTCAGAAATCAGATGATTAAAATAAACATTTGATAAACACTTGCATGTAGTAAATCTAAAAATACGATCATAAAATGTTGTGATTGCCACCTGAAATTGGGTGTCCCATGTTTTCCGACACACATCTTTAACTCTAACCCAAGACGTTCTTCCGCACTGACATCTCCTCTCTGCTACATCTCCTCAAATCAGAACGCAACCTCCAATCGGCTTCACCCGTCACGAGACGCTTCAACGTGAGACAACTTTGCGTTTATCAGATTCGAGACTATCAGCTTGACACTCGATTCCCAGGAGGGCAAAAAGAGAAACACCGCAAACCCTGAGAGATGAAGAGGAGAGGAGAAACGACAGGCGGAAGACAGACAGCGCTGGTAGAAAATCAGAGTTGTAGCAGCATTAATTGATGGTGCTGAGTGCCATATGTGCGGCCATATGGAGCCGAGCCCCTCAGGAGAGCTGTAATAGACAGCCTGCAGCCACTCACACAACCTGGCACATTTACAAACAAGGGACAAACCATTAATATACGCCCAGAGAGAGAGAGAGGGAGCTGTCAAAGTAGCACAATTTGTTGACTTTTTTTTTTTTTTTCGATCCTGATTACTTGTTTGTTCTTAGCTTGTTTGTCTTTCTATATTTGTCAGCGTGTGCAATAATTAAAATACATCTATTAACATTAAACAGTATGTAGTTAATTATATAAAATAAAATCACTCCAGTCTTTATTGTCACATGATCCTTCAGAAATCATTCTATCAATGTTGAAAACAGTTGTGCTGCTTATAATAATATTATATTATATTTTGAAATACATATGAAATTGATGATACTGCAATAACATCATGCAATAAAGTGTTTGGTCATTAAATAATGGTGCAGTGTCTTAGACAACACAAATAAAAGTCTTTGAAAATATGTGCAGACTTTGCAGTTAGAGACGTTTCTAACCGCTAGTTCTTACTCCGATGCTGATTGTAGCAGTTAGTACATTAAATGTGTAAAAATGGCTTTGCTTCCTGGTGGAATTGTAAAAACACTATGCATCTAGACTCCTGGAAATTGCATGGAAGCCAGTCAGTCAGATTGAAACGGGCTATTTTACCCCACTCGTGTGCAGCATGTGTTAGATAGTCTATCTAAGGCTGAGACTGCAGGTGAATGGACTCATTCTTCATCTGACCCACTCAGAGCTGTGAACAGGGCAGAGCACTGCTGTTGACTCTCACCTCGGCTTTTTCAGAACATGTAGTTGTTGAGAGTGGCCTTCATAGAGACGAACACACCTGTCAGATTGCTCTCAGCTAGATGGATTGTAGACAAACAGGAGAGGAAAGGAAAGGGTTGATGTAAAAAGGAGTTTGTAAGAGAGATGAGGAAATCAGTGATAGAAGAGAAAGGCTGATAAGGTCAGTCATTAATGAGAAAGGTAAATCCAGTAACATTTGTTGGTGGGAAAAAAATATTTATCTAAATCAACATGTAATGGCTCACATTATTCAAAGTAAAAAAACACAAAAGAAAAACAATTTTTTAATGTACTATAACAGTATCCATCAAATCCATTATTTTATTTATGTTTTAGGTATTTGCTTGTCTTTGGTCTAACATTCCTAATTGTTTTGAATTTCTTTTTTTGTTCGTTTAATTAACAAACAGGCCTTCGTCAAGGTTAACAGTTTGTAGAAAATCTTTCTTTTTTTTGTACTGTAAAAATAGGAAAATCCAACTATAGCCAAGACAATGTTTATATTATTATTTATATTATATTATATTAATTTTCTTGTTAATAGGTCTTAACTTTCCTAATTCATCAATGTTAGTCTTTATTTATTTATTTATTTACTTTCATTTAAGTAACAGGTGGTTTCTAATTTGTAGGTGACATTTTATTGTTATTTTTTTAAGCTCTAAATTATTGTTTGCAATTGATTTAACTTTTGTAAAGTAACATTTCCTATAAGAGGACATTCTGTGAGAAACTGTACACGATAAGGAAGGTGCATTAACTAAATAAGGTCTGTTTTCATTGTCGATGTTTTAAATGATTTTCCCTCTCCTTTACATTGACATCATTTCAATACAATTCTCCCATCAACAAGTGCTACAGATTTGAAGTCCCAGCCCTATTACCATGCACCTTGTTTGACAGTAATGTTGCTCTGAATAGAGGAAATGAGAAGGAAGAAAACAGAAGAGCACAGGTGAGGAATACAGGGAGGCTGAGCTGAAGTGAGTGGTTCTTCAGAGAAGAGACGGAGCTGTTGAATATGGCTGCTAGTGATGTCTGCTGCACAGAGAGAGTGTGTGTGTGTGTGTGTGAGAGAGAGAAAGCATGTCTGTGATATTTCTGGTGTAGTCATTGCACTGGGTCAAAATGCCAGTGTTTTTCTCTTGCTCTTTTGTTTTGTCCTCCCTTTGCTTCTCTAAATTATTCAACGCCTGAGGACGTGCTCTCTCTCTTTCCCTCTCTTTCTGTGTCTCTCTCTCTTACTTGCTCTTTCTCCTGCTCTGCCTTATATTTCCTCTCTTTTGCTTTTTCCACTCTCAGCTTTTTTACTCTTTTTAAATTTTATTTCAAGAATACTTCACAAGCTGCGCTCCAAGTTTTCATCAGTTGAAGCTAAACAGAGATGCTGTATGACAGCTCACGACGATGAAAAACTAAATAAGACAAACAAACAACTGATATACATCGTACAAATACAGACACAGTACAGATCTTTGCTTGTTCTTTGACATCCAGATAGAAACACAACAACTCCGTTGCAAAACCTAGTGAGCTACAGCCGATTAAGACATCATAGGAGTGTTCATGAAAGGAAAAACAGTAATGATACTGCACTGGAATTCAGTGCGAGCGCTAGTTGAGTTTCTTGTGTTAATGAGGAGCACTGATTCTGTTATTTTCTACTTCAGACCACTTATGAGGTTCCATTTTGGTTAGGATGCCTTAAAATATAACTACCTAGACCGTAGAGTGTGTGGCACCTCACTAGTGTTTGAAGCAGAGCCCAACAGTTTAAATCAGCCTAGAAAAGTCTGCAGATCTACTCATTTCTCTCTCTGCGCTTGTACATTTGTGTGGCTGTCCTCTCACCTTTGACTGATTAATTATATCCAGCAAGAACATGTGCTCTGACAGGGTATTATAGACACTGATCATGTTGCTAAAATGCCAGAGCCAAATACTTATCATGCAAAACAAAATGTGGTGGTACATGTTTGATTAAGACCACAGCTGAGTCATAAGCTGCTGTCACCATATTCATCCTAGAGGAAAGACAATACCAGAGATCTAGACCTACACTAACCTGGAGAGTTCTTTCATTTTTGTTACCTCTTACTTTATTTTTGCTGCAATAAAATGGCTGTTGTTAATTTCTAAATGTATTACATTATTTTTGTTTTCATTTTTGTTATTATATTTTAAGTCTCTACTTTACTCAACTTGCACATATTTCATTGTATTAATTTAATTTAATTTTATTCATTAATTTTTCTTATTTAACATAATTTATTTTCTCATTTATTTTATCCTGCATTCATTCATTCATTCATACAACGTTGTTTTATTTTATTTTATTTTTATTCTGCATTTGTTTTTGTTTCATTTTATTCTGCATTGGTTTTTGTTTTTATTTTACAGCTTTGTATTATCGTATATGCCACTAGTTTCCTCTATTTTAACTTGTTATAATTTTTATTTATTTTATTTTATTCAACATTTTTATTTTATTCAGAATTTTCATTTTATTTCACAAATATTTTATTTGTTACTATGTTACTCTATTTCAACTTTTTTTTTTTTATTAATTTTTTTTTTTTTTCTTTGGCAATACAAATGTGCTCAGATGTGTTTATGCCAAGCCGGTGATGCACACTAAATTGAAAAACTGAAATTAAAAGGGAGAGAAAGCCATCCCCCTTCATTCTCTGTCACCTGTCGTGAGGAGCCCTGTGGCTGAATGACAAGTCGAGCGTGAAACGGCTGACTGCCCCCAGAAATCAGAGCTCTGGCCTCCTAGGAACTGATACATGCACATACACACACCACAGTGAGGGAACAGAGCGGGCCAACGACTCGACTGCTGAGTCTTCTATCTCCCTCTCGCACTGTCTCTTCTCTGATCCATCCATCCTCGCTTTATTCTCAGTGTTTTGCAGCCCACACAAGGACACAGAAGAGAGCGAGAGATTGAAGACGAGAGAAATGCCCGTAGGCTCAATCTGTTCTGTGGTGCGCTACACGCAGGCCATGGGGAGACCTCCACTCACTCCATCAAACTGTCAGACACACACACATTCAGACTGCAGAGGGAGAGGCTCTTTGCTGCCCTGGAGGCCAGTTCAAGTCAACATCCCATTTCCTTCCTTTCCTGCCTAATTTCTTCAGCACCCTCACTTAAATTCCTACGGCCTAGTGCACTGTGTGTGTGTACAGGTTTATATATCCTGGTGGGGACTTAAACCTGAATACACACGGACTCATGTCACAGTGGGGACCTACATTGAGGTCCCCATGGGTACAAAAGCTTATAAATCATCCAGAATTAGTTTTTTTGAGAAAGTAAAAATGCACAAAGTTTCCTGTAAGGGGTAGGTTTAGGTGTAGGGTTGGTGTAGGGCGATTAGAAAATACGGTTTGTACAGTATAAAAACCATTACGCCTATGGAGATTCCCTACAAGGATAGCTGACCAGACGTGTGTGTGTGTGTGTGTGTGTGTGTGCGTGCTGTGTGTTTCTGTTTGTCTCCATTTTTTTTTTTGGTTGATTATACACTGGGAAAAAAAATGGTGTAGAAACAATTTTTGCTCAGAAATTGTTAGTAAATTTCACAAACAATTACAAAGAAATGACAAGAACATTGAATTAAATGTGAAATTTTGAAGTAGAAAAGCTGAAATGGTATTTTCTTGTAAAGCATACTCCAATAATTGCCACATTAACTGATAATAACCTTTGTAACCTTTTTTTTTTTTTTTTTTTTAAAGTGTAGCAGGCTACATGCAGTACATTTGGATATTTGGATTTTTGTAATTAGATTGCGATCCATTCACAAATAATGAGAATGTAAAAAAATAAATCCTTTTAAATTTATGGTTAAATATGGCGACACATGACATATTGGTGTATACAGTATATACTATATAACCAAAATTGGTTATAAAATTGACAAAATCCTACCAAAATTGGCTTTTTACTTAAAAATATACAGTTTGTTGAGTGTATTGCAAGTGCCAACATGAACATGTACAGGTGCATCTCAATAAATTAGAATGTCGTGGAAAAGTTCATTTATTTCAGTAATTCAACTCAAATTGTGAAACTCGTGTATTAAATAAATTCAATGCACACAGACTGAAGTAGTTTAAGTCTTTGGTTCTTTTAATTGTGATGATTTAGGCTCACATTTAACACAAACCCACCAATTCACTATCTCAACAAATTAGAAAATCTAAAAAAAAAACATTTTTAGTGAATTGTTGGCCTTCTGGAAAGTATGTTCATTAGTAATACTTCTTGGTAGGGGCTCCTTTTGCTTTAACTGCCTCAATTCGGCGTGGCATGGAGGTGATCAGTTTGTGGCATAGGTGGTATGGAACAGGTTTCTTTGACAGTGGCCTTCAGGTTTGCATTGTTGGGTCTGGTGTCTCTCATCTTCCTCTTGATAATACCCCATAATTCTCTTGGGGTTGGCCGAGTTTGCTCAATGGAAATGGTCATTGAACCAGCTTTTTACCTTTGGCATTGGGCAGGTGCCAAGTCCTGTGGAAAATGAAATCAGCATCTCCATAAACTTGTCAGCAGAAGGAAGCATGAAGTGCTCTAAAATTTCCTGGTAGATGGCTGGTACTGGGACTTCAGAAAACACAGTGGACCAACACCAGCAGATGACTGGCAGCCCAAATCATCACTGCTGGAAACTTCACACTGGACTTCAAGCAACATGGATTCTGTGCCTCTCCACTCTTCCTCCAGACTCTGGGACCTTGATTCAAATGAAATGCAAAATGTACTTTCATCTGAAAAGAGGACTTTGGACCACTGAGTTCTTTTTCTCCACAGCCCAGGTAAGATGCTTCTGATGTTGTCTCTGGTTCAGAAGTGGTTGGTGCCCTTTTCCTGAAGACGCTGACGTGGTGACTCTGAGCACTGACTCCAGCTTTTTTTTTTATTTTTTTTTAATTTATTTAGTTTGACAGGGACATGTACATTAATAAAAACATTCCTGTAAAGTACCAGAATTAGCCAAAGCTATTTTTCATCCGTAGTCCCTGGACAAGATTTACAAGTCACCCTAAAGAAAATGTGATTAACAATACATAATAGAAAATTTAATAATTACACAATACAATAGAAAGCTATTTAAACAATTTAGATCAATTAAAAACAATGCAAACAAAATACAAACAATAATAGGATCTGCAGATATAAGATTGCAAATTGGTACTGATTAACCAATTCTTCAATTGAACCCTAAATAAAGCATATGCATCTGTCTCTTATAGTTGTCGGAATAGTATCTTCTCGTGCAGCTTTGACAGAAAAAGCAGACTGACTAAATTTACTTCGTCTAAGCGGTAGATACATTCTCTATGCGCCTCTTGTAAGGCGATAATCAGTTGTTCTAATACGAACTAATTGACCAAGAGGGGGAGGATAAACCATAAATAATTTTATACATCAGCATACATTTGCATACTTAATCATGTTTTCCCAACTTAACAAATTATATTTTTTCAGTTTGCAATGATGATAATGTACCATTTCTTATCGAAGACTTTAAGTGTACGTTTGTATAAGGACTCTAATGGTTTTAGAGTCACAGAACTCGCCTGAGACCAGGTGGTTAAACAGAAAGTCATGTGAGAAATAACCATGAAAACATATACATCTTAGCTGCTTCTAATGACAGCAATCTCTAATAAACTTAAAATTTAGAGATTAAACTTAACCTGCTTACAAACCTTTTTACTTGAGCTTTAAATTAAGTTTAGAATCAATCAGTATTCCCAGATATTTATATTGAGGCACTACCTGCAGCCTCACCCCTGACACGTAAACATCCGGCTCTTTAATAAACTGTAGACTTAGAGAAAGACTGCATACTGTTTTGGACAATTTAGTTGAGCAATTCTCTTTTAGCCATGCCGACACATAACCATAGAATTCGTAAGTTCATTTGCAACTTGTGTCAGACTACTACCATGTATATAAATCACTGTATCGTCCGCATACATTTGTATATTAATGCCAGGACATGAAAAGAAAATCATTTATATACATAGCAAAAAGCGTTGGACCCAAAATAGATCCTTGCGGAACACCAGTTGATGTACCTAAATCATTGGTAGTGATGGTACTCTAACACACTGAAATCTATCTGATAGATTGACTCTATCCAGTTAAGTGTATGTGATGGAAATTAAAACAAGATAACTTAGACAAAGGATTCCATGATTAACGGTGTCAAAGGCTTTCTTTAAATCAAGGAACACTGCTCCAACTACACCACCTTTACTAAGAGAGTTTTAATATTTTCTATAAGAAAACAATTTGCGGTTTCTGTTGAGTATTTTGCTCTAAAACCAAACTGATGATGCATTGAAAATGAACTACTGCTCAAGTAACTGCTAATCTGTTCTGCAAAGTTTCTCCATAATTTTAGAAACGGTGGGTAAAATACTAATTGGCCTATAATTACAATAAAAAGGGGATCTCCACTTTTAAATATTGGAACAACAATCGCCGACTTCCAAACACTTGGGAATTTTCCCTGGGAAATTGAAAGATTAATAACTTACTAATAGGTTTAATTAGGGTCAGACTAGACTCTTTGAGCATAACAACATCCATGCCATATTTATCTTTTGCCCTAGATGACTTAAGAGATCTAATTGTTCTCATAACATCAGAATCACTAACAGGCCTTATTCTAAAAACAGGTTCCACTGTTGTAACTGGACAGACATTAATATACCAGGCGGAAAACAACGAGTAATAGTTTCTACGGAATCAACAAAATGATGATTAAAAATCTCTACCATCTCAGCTGGATTTTTTATTGATTTCCCTTTTACTTTAAGTTCCTAGAATTTTCTTATCTTCATTTTGTTGTCCTGTTAATTTTTTTAACTGATTCCAAATGATTCTAGGATTGCCTCTTGCTTTTTCATCATAGTGAGGAAAAAATCTGCTTTAGCTTTTTGTAATTTCTTTACCACAGAGTTCCTTAACATGTAAATTGATATCTACACTACTCAATTTAGTTTTAAGTGAGGTTTTCAAAGCATGATCCCTTTCTTTCATCAAATTCAGAATATCTACATTTATCCATGGGACCATATTCTTTTTCTTTCTATGATTAAATTTACAGGTATAATCAGTAATAATATTTTCTAATCTTTTTGTAAAAATGTCACTATCTTCCTCATAGTCAATACCCAATAATAGATTATCCCATTCTATCTGCTGAATAGCACCTTTAAAGTTCTCTTGTTTATTCTTTGGTATCCCAAAGAATTCACATTTCTTAACAAATGAGCTAAACCTCTTCTTAGTTAGTTTCCTAGTTACCAGAATCATATTATGGTCAGACAGACCAGTTAACATATTACAAGATTTCAAAATTCGCTCAGGTCTATTAGTAAATATTAGATCAATTTGACTTTTAGTAGAATTAGTTATTCGAG
Organism: Schizothorax lantsangensis; assembly: GCA_027422415.1. Classification (NCBI taxonomy): domain Eukaryota; kingdom Metazoa; phylum Chordata; class Actinopteri; order Cypriniformes; family Cyprinidae; genus Schizothorax; species Schizothorax lantsangensis. The sequence continues at coordinate 3,180,556 of CM049842.1, forward strand.
TTGGTCCACTAATTAATTGTTTAAGATCAAAACTATCAGTTATCTGCTTAAGATTTTTCCTAGTAGATTTATCTTCCCAATTAATGTTGAAATCACCCATGATAATTACCTCCTTGTTAAAATTACATTCTTTCAGTAAAGTATCAAAATTTTCATAAAAACTGCAATTTGAAGATTGGAGCTTCAGTCCACTCCTTGTGAAGCTCTCACAAGTGTATGAATCAGCTTTGCTTGACTGTATTCTCAAGCTTGCAGTCATCCCTGTTGCTTGTGCACCTTTTCCTACCCAAATTCTTCCTTCCAGTCAACTTTGCATTTAATATGCTTTGATACAGCACTCTGTAAACAGCCACACCTTTCAGTAATGACCTTCTGTGACTTACCCTCTTTGTGGAGGTCGTCAGTGTTCTTCTTCTGGATCATTGCCAAGTCAGCAGTCTTCTCCATTATTGTGGTTTCAAAGAACAAGAGATACCCGGAATTTATACTGTAGGGATGGTCATTAATTGAAACTCAAATGTAAATATTCTAATATTTTGAGATACTGATTTTTGACTTTCATGAGCTGTAAGCTCTAATCATCAAAATTAAAACAAAAAATCTTTTGAAATGTTTTACGTTACATGCAATGAATCTAAAATATATGAAAGTTTCACTTTTTGAAATAACTTACAAGAAAAAAATAACTTTTTCACAACATTCTAATTTATTGAGATGCACCTGTATATAGATGGAGGACAGAGTTATACACACAAAGACAAAACACTGTCAGGGTAACTCACACGACACTAAAATAATGAAATAAACATTCATTAAATAACAGATAGCATCCTAATGTTCATTAATAATAACAACAACAAAAAAGAAACCACATTTTTTATATATATATAATTCAAGAAATATCCTTTTACTGGTTTTCACTGTCAATTATATGATAATTCATAGTTTTTATTTGCAGAAACCATATACATTTGGTAGTATTGGACAGTAAAATTACATATAATACCACGTTAAACCATATATAGTCACTGTGTAAGGTAGTTCACAGATTTGACTGTAGCATTTGTTTTTATTTTTTTTTAATAAAAAAACAAAGAGTGCTCAACAGAAAATTACTCTTCCTGATATTAGCACCATTGTGGAACTCAGCTCCACTGTATTTACATATAGTGCAGGAATAGTAAATCCAGTTTTGAAGGAGTACTAGATCTGTTTTGCAGAGACATGTTCATGTGGCCAAGTGTGAGTGGGATGTGCATATCCAAACGGATAACAGATGATCGATCAAGACACATGAAGTGACTAAGTGTAAATAGGCTCTAAGTGCTGTAAAAACTCCCTAACTCTCCTTTGAGATTCCCTGTCACATCACACATAGCCAAACGCTGTAAGACGTCTCAAATGTTCTCATGGGCCAGCAGCTGAGAGCCACAGAGGCGCTGTATGGCTCGGTTACAGACGTTACTCAGTGATTACAACCAAACGATTACAGAGTTTAGCAGACAACATGAAGAAATGTATTAAACATCTGTAATGTGACTTATTAGAGTGAAATAAGGAATAATTGGTGGCGGGCCATTGAATTATTAAAAAATCGAATAATTCTAATAATTCAACTGACCAGCATCAATTATTCCACTTATAGCCTACTATGGTTACCACTCCTCAAGACATTGTTCAAATGTTGTATTTAAAGACATTCATCAAGTTTTTCTACTTAAAATGCTCTTGTGCATAGCATCATTTGTTTTTGTACATGCTGCTGCCTTATACGAGTGTGGAAATCTTATTCCCACAGTCTCATTAATGAATCCCATTATAGCAAATGTCTATGACATTTTGGGCCCTATCATACACCTGGCGCAAGGTGCGGTGCAAGTGTTTTTGCTTGTTTCAGCCTGACGCAGTTCTCATTTTCCCATCCTGCACCGCGTTGTTTAAATAGCAAATGAATTTGCGCCCATTTGTGTGCTGGTCTAAAAAAGAGGTGTGTTCAGGCGCATTGTTGGTGCGTTGCTATTTTGAGGAACTGAAAATAGACTGCGCCATAGACCAACTCAAACCTAGTCTAAAGTCAATGGCGCAATATTTATTTTTTTGTTATTTAAAGAGCACGATAGTAGAAAATGCACCTCTGGGCGGGTCCACAATGCGCATTCACTTTGCTTATTACACACAGGGACACGCAGCAGCACACAAACATGCCAAATATTAAAAATGAAAGGATTACAGTGTAAAAGAATATTATTGTGTAGGCTACATAAATATAAAAATGTCATACATGTCATAATGGATAGTCATTGCGTGTGTCAGAATTAGCCTACCTATTTGCTCGTGCATGAGTAGATCCGTTTGTTCTCTGGAGACGTTTAAATAGCCAAACCGCCATGGCGCGAGCGCAACTCGCTCTTAAAGGGATAGTTCACTTTGAAATTAAAATTTGGTATCTATCAGCTTACCCCAAGGGCATCCAAGATGTAGGTGTCTTTTTTTTTTCAGTAGATCCAATTTTGATGTTTTTAGGTCAAACCGTTCTAGTCTGTCAGTCATATAATGGCAGGTATAGGTCACTGTCTCTATAAGAGGGAAAAAGAACATGCACAGAGAAATCCAAATTAAACAATTTCCCATCGTAACTACACATTGATGGCCTAAGACACGAAAGGAGCGGTTTGTGTGAGAAAACGAACAGTATTTATATCGTTTTTTACCTCTTGTACACAACCATGTCCAAGTGATCTGAGTGCGCACACATCCGGTGTGTGACGTGTGTGTGTGCCCGCGCTCTGGCTCACGCTGCATTCACACGGGGCGTCGGCGTCAACGCTTGACGGAGGGCGTGTCTGAAGCGTGGTGCTGACGCAACTTTTCAAGCGTCAACGGAGGCGTCAGCCAATCAGATCGCCTCATGCAAATACCCAATCCCGTTCATGCAACACCAGAGAAGTATGTGATTGGTTGTTGTAACTATGACGGCGCGTCAGCACCACGCTTCAGACACGCCCTCCGTCAAGCGTTGACGCCGACGCCCCGTGTGAATGCAGCGTGAGCCAGAGCGCGGGCACACACACACGTCACACACCGGATGTGTGCGCACTCAGATCACTTGGACATGGTTGTGTACAAGAGGTAAAAAACGATATAAATACTGTTCGTTTTCTCACACAAACCGCTCCTTTCGTGTCTTAGGCCATCAATGTGTAGTTACGATGGGAAATTGTTTAATTTGGATTTCTCTGTGCATGTTCTTTTTCCCTCTTATAGAGACAGTGACCTATACCTGCCATTATATGACTGACAGACTAGAACGGTTTGACCTAAAAACATCAAAATTGGATCTACTGAAAAAAAAAAGACACCTACATCTTGGATGCCCTTGGGGTAAGCTGATAGATACCAAATTTTAATTTGTTTAAACTCGTTTGTCGTTTGTAACAAGGTCCATCGCTCATCACGAAAGTAATTTGCTGAATGCAGAATAAACACATTTTCCTGCGCTCAAACCTTCCAATCTAAATGAAACGCCGTTTATGGCGTTTGAGGTAATTTGTGAATTAGCATGGATTTATAGTCTAAATAAAACAATTTGCAACTGTTACTATATTACACTTGTATACACAACTTTGTATTATGCTTGTTATAAAGTGTGTGATGTCACGTGCACTACCGCCGGTGGCAACAGACCACCGCCGGTGATGCGGTTGTCACGGTGACCGTCACAGCCCTAAGACCATGCGCCGTGAGCACCAACCGTTTTTCCCGTCGTTATACTAGCAAAAGTGGATTCGGAAACGTCCTATAAGTGCACCTGCGCCGTGCGCTTTAGACCATGCGCTTAGATCATTAAAATAGGCCCCGTTATTTAAAGGAGCAGTGTGTAGTTTTTAGCGGCATCTAGCGGTTGAGTTTGTGAATTGCAACCAACGGCTCAGTCCCCCGCTCACCCCTCCCTTTAGAGAAGCTACGGTGGCCGATACAGGGCTAAGATGCCGTCGTCTGAGACGGCAGAGAGCAATGAGGTTTTTTACAAAGGTAAATTAAGGAATTATATTTACTTAATTATTCAATAAACGATGTCATTGCGAATATTACTGTTACTTGTTCATCATTGTGTCAGTGTTTTTTCGCGAGAACAACATCGTGATGAAACGCGCTCTGTAGAGCAGTTTGTCCGTTAAGGGCTACTGTAGAAACATGATGGCGACTTCCATGTGAGGGGACCCACGGTATATGTAGTTATAAATCACTCATTCTAAGGTAATAAAAACATAACAGTTCATTAAGTAAGGTCTTTATACTCCTCTGAAAACGTAGTTATGTATATTATATTGCATTTCTGTCTATAGATTATCCTAAATATTACACAGTGCACCTTGCATGTATGATGTAAGGTATTTGTAAACTATCTCATCACTTTGACAGCTCAAACACACATCTGTGATTCCCACAAGAGCCTTAAAGTTTGAAATATTAATTTTAATATTTAAAATGGCCAAACACTGCTGCTGACATCTTCACCACCTGTTTAGAGATTGTCTAGCTGTGTGGCTTGGAAGTTTTCCAGTTTATTGCTTTTATTTAAGTTATGCTTAAATGCCGCCGTCCAAGGGCAAAGGTGCATTTAATGAACATTGAATCTGCCTTTTCACCCGATTTTGTTGATCGGTTAGTCATTTCTGACTTGTGTGGTCATAATTATATTATATTATATTTATCATATTACTGGTCAAAAGTTTGGAAACCTGAAGTAATAATTTTGATGTTTAAGACCGAAGTAACAGCTGCTAAAACAATCTGAAATAAATTGCATTTAAAAAATACATTTAAATAAAAGTTGTTTTCTGTTATAATAATATTTCACAATATTACAGTTTTTACTGTATTTTGATCAAATAAATGCAGCCTTCTTTTAAAAACATTAAAAAATGTTAATGATTCCAAACATTTATATTATATTGTATTATTTAAAGTTTTCGTTACACAAAGTTTTCATTTATCATTTTTTCATCTGTTGTCTGTGACCCTTTAACAGACTGCCAGTTCTGAAGTCTTTCTTGTATCGTCTCTCTCTCTCTCTCTCTCTCTCTCTCTCTGCATCCCTCCCACATCAACTCACACTCTTCTTTTCCTATATGCATCATTATCTCTCTCTCTCTCTCTCTCTCTCTCTCTCTCTCTCTCTCTCTCTCACTCTCTCTCTCTCTCTCTCTCTCTCAACTCACACTCTCTCTATATGCTCTCTCTCTCTCACTCTCTCTCTCACACACTCTCTCTCTCTCTCTATATGCATCATTATCTCTCTCTCTCTCTCTCTCTCTCTCTCTCACTCTCACTCTCTCTCTCACACACACTCTCTCTCTCTCTCTCTCTCTCTCACTCACTCACTCACTCACTCACTCACTCACTCACTCACTCACTCACTCACTCACTCACTCTCTCTCTCTCACTCTCACTCTCTCTCTCTCTCTCTCTGCACCTCTCCCACATCAACTCACACTCTTCTTTTCCTATATGCATCATTATCTCTCTCTCTCTCTCTCTCTCTCTCTCTCTCTCTCTCTCTCTCTATTTCTACCTTCAGCCCCCTGATCAGATCAATAGTTCTTAATCCATCTTCTCTTTGGTCCAGTCACTTCCCATAATGCCCAAAGGCAAAGTCACATGTCAAACTGGTGCATGAATTTGATGCCTTGATCAAATCAAAGTGTGGGCGTCTGGTTTTGATCCATCATTTATGCTGGGGTCAAGGAGAGCTGGTGTCTTCTCATCTCTGAAGGTTGGTGCTCGAGCAACATGACTGAAATATTATGCTGGCAAAGTTCTGTGAAAGCTCTTTGTTGACCTCAAAGTCGGGATGTTGATGTATTTTTAGACAAAAACTCTTTGATTATTTTTCTTTCCTTTGCCATTGTAAGCAGCCATTTTTGTTTCTAACATGCTTTTGTGTAAGAGAGGCTCCAGGAACTGTTTGCCCTTCCGTTGCTTGGGTAAGATGTTTAGCATTGTCATGGATTTTGCTTTGTATTAAAAAAATTGTGGAGACAGTGGCGCCAAAGCGTGTTTTGGAGAGGAGGACCGTTTGGAATGCCCTGGTGATGTCACAGCATGATGGCGTTAATGCTCATGAATATTAATTAGGCTATGCTCAAATATTTAGTAATGCTTTATATTAAGGTCTGTCATTTTAAAGCATTCAGGCTTTCTTTGGGGAAAAAAAATCTACATATTCTATTATTATATTATATTATTACTGTTGAAAAGTTTGTAAAAATTTTAAATTTATGTTTTTGAACATTTATTATGCATAAGGTTTCTTATGCTCAACAAGGCTGCATTATTTGATCAAAAATACAGTAAAAATAGCATGATAAATGCTTAGCTCATGAATATTAATTAGATTATGCTCAAATATTTTCTAACACTTGAATAAGGTCTCATTTTTAACATTAGTTAATGCATTAGCTAACATGAACTAACTATTGTATGAGCAATATTATTATATTATATTTTTAATTTATATTATATTAATGCATTAGTTAACTTGAACTATGTGCAATATATTTTCAAAGCATTTATTAACCTTTATTTTAAGGTTGTTTAAAAATACAATTGTTCATTGTTTATGTTAGTTCACAGTGCATGTAATGTTTGATTTAAAAAAATGTTTTAGTAAATTTAGTAACATTAAGATTAATAAAAGCTGTGGAACTGTTGTTCTTTAATAGTTCATATGAACTAATGTTAACAAATTAAACCTTATTGTAAAGTGTTACCAAATATTTTAATATGACTGTGTATTGTTTTGATAATTAGATCTGGTCTGTAGTAAAGAATTTGTCACAAACTAATTAATAAGGTGGTTGGGACAAAAGTCATGTAATTGATGCCTGTGAGCATGCACGGGCCTTTTGTTGTTTGTCATGCTAGTTGGAGTTACACTACTACCATCTACACTCGGTCCCTTGAGACTGTCTGAAGTGACTCAAGTTTCCCGCTGGGCCGCTGAGAGGGAGAGTCACCTAAAGTGAACACTAACAGACACAGCCTTGTGTTCAATTATTTAAAGCCTGTAGTGTTGTATTCACGGACTCACTCACTGCTACAATGGATTATTTGTGCTAAGTGTACATTTGAAAGCCTAGAATTGAACTTTGACCTTCACCTCTGTTTGACCTTCCAGGAAGAAGTTAGCCTCAGCTGAGCTTGATTGAGAGTTGACCTTGAGCAGGTGTTTTCGTTCTGACAAAGAATAAAAGATTTAGAGACATCACTTGTTTGTATTTTTGTAGTCAAATGCATTGTTTTAGTTAGTGACTGTTTTTGATTAGTTTTCATTGTAAGTCACTTTGGATAAAAGTCCCTGTAAAATGCATAAATGTAAGTGCAGTTTAGAAAAATATCTGATATGTTGTTTATGGCTCCAGAATGATTCCAATTACATTTCCAAATAGTTCTCCTTACAGCCATTTACAAACATTTTGGGAATATACTACTTTTTTTTTCTCTTTTAAAATTTTTAATATATCTTTTATTTTAGCTTTTCTGTTTTTTTTTTTATTGGTGTGTTTGTCATTTTTATTAGTTTTTTTAATATTTTGTGGTTGTTAAAATTAAAATTTTTATTTTCTATTTATTTATTTCATATTTAATAACATGTATTATAGGTTAATTAAATGTTTACTTTAACTTATTTCAGTTAGTTGCCAAAGCAACAATTCTACTGTACGTTTTGTTCTACCTGGTCTCATATCATAAACGTACCTGAGGGCACTTTTTAGCGAGAAGCGAAATACATACCAATAAGTACATATCACTGCAGTTTCCAAAAGAAATTAACACTAGAGGCACTAAAACTCTGACGCCTTTTATTCCTTTTCACACAAATTTACAGAGTTTTGATTAATAAAGTGTAATTTTCGCACAATTACTTGAAGAATATCATGTTATGACTTCAAAACAATATTAATATTCTGGGAGATTTGAATGTTATGGATGCTTTTGAATGTTAGCATCACACATATCCAGCTTCATATCTATGGGTTTTCATAGACGGTAGGTTTGTTTGGTAGCTCACGGTGTACGGAGACGTACTTGAGAGGTGAGGAGCTCTGGTTCGAATCCCGTGTAACTACGGTTCGACAAAACAGTTCAAATCTGCTTATTGCATCAACAAATGTGTTTTTGTATCAGTTTTGCATTTGTCAACACTATCGGGTAGGTTTAGGGTTGGGTTTGGTGTAGGGCATATTTCCAACACGATAGAGCATTCATTTTTAGCGATGGTCCGGGGAATTTTTAAATTCTGAACCGCCGCAATACGTACCTGAAGCAACATAATAAAATCACAGCAATACGTACCTATATCAACGTAATAAAAACGTGCCAGGGTTTACGTATTGAACCCGTGTTTTAGCGCCACTCAGTGGACATTTCTCTTTGAAACTGCGGCGAAACGTGCAGTAAGGTATGTAAAAACAGTCTCGCTAAAAAGTGCCCCCAGGTACTTTTATGCCATGAGACCAGGTTGGTTTTGTTACTTATAATTTTAGAGCTTACGATTTTCATCTGATAAGGGTCAATTTTTTCAAACTAATATTTATATACAGGGCTCTAGACTGCGACCATTTTTTGAGAATGTGCGGAAAAATTTGATGCTTGTGCGAGTGCATGGTCTGCGCTGCTCCAAAGCGTCATCTAAATACAGCGCGCGCTGCAGAGCCGCAGCACATTGTAGCAGGAGTCAGATTTCACTGATCACGTGAAGAGAGGCGCTTTCTGCGCGAGCGCTTCTGTAGAGCGTGGTTTATACTCGCCGCGTCAGCACGAGCGCGAAGGTGCGCACAGCAGACTGAGTGCAGGAAGATTTGGTTTTCAAACTAAAGTAAAACACCGCTTCTTAAATCAGAGAAGGTGAACATGTTGGTATTCTTGTAGAAAAAAACATGCAAGTCCTGTCAGCGACAGCCAGTTTAGTTTTACTTTTCTTTTTGTTTTCGTTTTGAAAAGCTTGTTATCTTTGCGGTTTACCTCACGTTACACTATGGAGGCTTTCCTTAATTTTTTTATATTATTATTATTTGATTCCTCAGTGTTTGCTAAACATTCTGTTATGTATTAGTCGGTATAATACAGCATGTGATGTGTCCTGTGCCATGCCTCGTCTTATTAGTTTTTGTCATTGTAACCTACTGTTTTATTGTTGTGATTTTTAATTAAGAATAACAATGAATCCATCTTTTGTTTTAGTCTTAAAAAGTGAAAGGTGTATAGATATAAGCAAAACAGACAATTATCTTTTCTTGTAAAACGTGACACCAAGATCGTGAATTTGAAAGTGAAAGCGCACGAAAAGAGGAATTCCTGTCACAAAATTGAAATCACAAATAATACTTTCGTTACCATATAACTATAAACTATGATAAAAGTTCATCAGCAGGCATTGATTAATCAAATGTTGTAGCAAAAAAATAAAAATAATAATAAATTGCAACCAAATTATGTCCTTGTGCGACCAACTGAGAAAGAGCGACCAGTGGGGAGAATGAGTCTGGAGCCCTGATATATCATCCGAAAGCTGAATAAATAAACGTTTCACTGATGTATGGTTTGTTATGATAGGACAATATTTGGCTGAGATGCAACTATTTGAAAATCTGGAATCTGAGGGTGCAAAAAAATCTAAATATTGAGAAAATCACCTTTAAATTTGTTCAAATGAAGTCCTTAGCAATGCATGTTTTTAAGTTTTGATATATTTACGGTAGGAAATTTACAAAATATCTTCATGGAACATGATCTTTACTTAATATCCTATAATTTTAGATAATTTTGACCCATACAATGTATTGCAATGTACTATATATACCCGTGCGACTTATGACTGGTTTTATGCTCCAGTGTCACATATATATTTAAGCTTAATTTCAATGACTGAAAATATTTCTGATAGTTTTAGTTAACGATTACGACACTTCATGGACATTGGTATAAACATGTTAAAATGTCCTCATCTTTGGATGATGATATTCCCCGGCTAAACTTTTTTAAGACAAATGATTACATTGAGTGCTCTGGATGTTCTTTTCTCCGTAATACAGATCACGAGACGCTCGTTGTTGTGTCCGATCCGCAGCAGACGGGCCTGGTTATTATTGCACGTGCTGACAGCCCCCGATGATGTCACTGTTGTTCTGTTGCCATGGCGCTGAAAGCGAAATGTATTCACGGAAGGTGCTGAGATCTGGTTTTGCATATTTTTTGGTCTCTCTGGCATCCTGTACTGCTGGAATCAGTATTCATCCAGACATCCCCAGGCAGACGCTGATGTTGAGCCAGCATGGCTGTCGTCAGGCTAGTTTCTCACTCCCCCTCCAAGGCCAATTCATTCCCAATCTCCTCAGCATGTGACAGGTGCAACTGTGTTATTGATTTGGGCAGTCGGTTTTAATGTGCTCCGGGATGCGCAACGCTTATTGTCTTCCCCCCCTTGGTGTGCGTGTCTATTAAAATGCTGCCAGGAAAATGTTCTGAAATATTAGACAGTTCCCCCCTCTCCTCTCCTCCCATTCCCATTTCAGCTGAAATATATAAGCCCGTCGGCAGGCCAAAACCCAAGCCACGGGGTCCAGAGCGAGACTCGCTGTGAATAAATCACACTCGCTCGCTCACACTCACACATGCGGACGTGCCGCAGCGTACACGAGGGAGTCTGTAAATAAAGCGCGCTCACCAAATGTGAAGAAAGCTGTTTAAATGTCAAAACCGTCTTCACGGGAGATGACAGGAGAAGCTGTAATGTCCAATGTAAACATAACACCACATTTTATTGTATCGTTCACTGTGTCCATCTCATATGTTTTTCTACTCTGCCTCTGTCTGCTGTGTTTATCGCAGTATTTAATTTCGGTCTGAGTCACTGCTGTCCTCTCCGCAGGTATGTCAGATTTCTAGATCTATGTTTTGTGCACTGGACGGTGATCAAACGGACAGGGCAGCGCTGTCACGAGCGGAGGTAGTCACTCTGTGAATCATGCCAGTTATTTTCTCTTATCTCGGTTTTTACTCATAAGATATACTCCATTAATTATACTTACTTTTATTTAATTTAAAACATTTTGTGTTTTTTTAAATGTTTTAAATTAAATAAAAGAAGTAAATACTGTATGTTGTTGTGTAAAATAAAATGAAATAATTAATTAAAAAAATCACTATACAGTATATGTGTAGGTTTATTATATATATATATATATATATATATATATATATATATATATACAGTGTATATATACACACTATTACTATTTATAGTAATAATTAAACTAATTACTTTTTTAATTTAATTAACAGTTCTTTCACTATATATAATCATCCAGAGCACAAAGCCATGGTACAGTGAAAGAATCCGAAATTGTGTGCCTTTCTCACTCCAAATATGGTTTTGTTTCTCAGAATTATTTTGCACTCTGTTCTGAATGAATTCGCTCCATGTCTTCCTGTTTGTCTCCTGTTGCTCTCTGCTCAGGTCTACCTTTCTCTGTTCTTGCGCTAGTTTTGGGTTCAGTTGGGGCTCTTCTTGCCGCACAGGATGTAGGTGTGCCCAAGTCTTGTGCGTTCAAAGTGCGTACATATTCACACCCACATACTTGTATGCACAAATGCACACAATCTTATATCTTACGGCCTAGCAAACATTACATGGGTGCAGGGTGGAATGTTAGCCGCAATGGCCGTTATGCCAGATACAGTCAAACGCAGCTTTTGTTACTTACTAGAGCAGAGAAATGTAACCACGAGTTTGAATCACTGACAAAGCTGTTGACTTTGAACTGTTTGACATCCACATCACCCAACAGGAAAATCCCACCTGAATAAGAACATGATTGACAATCGGCTAAGCCACTTTGTTTGTTCTAATGCCTTGGACCTACAGTGGATGACTTGTGACGAGTAGAGCTGAGCAATTAGGATTTGTTTAGCCAGTGCTGCAAAGGACAGAGTCAATGAAAGGGTTCCTCTAATCCACAGCATAGACTCACACAAATGTACATGAAACATCTATACACACAAAGGCACGCTGCTGAACTGTGCTGAATATCCATTGAGCGAATGCAGGCTTTTGAATTTAAGAGCGCTCTGAGAGTTTTCCTGTCCCTGGCTGCAGTTTTTGTCTAATCTGTATTTTCATGTGAGCTATAGGAAAGTGTGCGGTGAAACCCTGTGTGGGAGGTTGTACAGTTAAGCGTAGCCTCTGCATTCACACGCACAAACAAATCAAGCCACAAGAAAGCTGCTTGTTTGAGCAGGACCTGTCGTTATTAGTGGAAACTGAGAAACAGGTTAACGTGTCTGTTCTCTTGATGGTTTTATTGTTTATAACATATTCAAAGCAGATAATGGGCATCGGCGGCCAAAGACAGGGATGCTCTTACCTCTTCTCTGTCATCCCTGTCCTTTTTTGTTTGTTTGTTTTAAATAACAACAGAATCAGACAGATTTAAATGTTAAATTATTTATTTATTCATTCATCCATCCATCCCATCTTTTTTTATTTGGTAATATTTTTCAACACTTTACTCATTTGTTAATGCATTAACTTACATTAACCATGAGCGATACATTTGGTATTTATTAGTCTTTGTGAACGTACTTTTATTCTACTTTTCATTATTAGGTCATGTTAGTGCAGGTGCATTGAATAATATTAACAAATGCAACTTTTGATTTTATTCATTTATTAGTAAGTATTCACTAAATATTAACTAACTTTATTTTAATCAAGATTTTTTGATGCTTTAGAAGTATTTTTAATTGACTAAGCTAATGTTAACAAATGTAGTTAACTATAGTTAACAAATGGAACCTTCTTGCAAACTGTTGCTATTTATTTATTTATTTTTAAAATGTATTTAAGTAACATAGTACCTTCTTAAAATGCAGTTAGATTTACCATTGTTCAGTGATTTTCCACAGGTACAATCCAGTAATTTTATTATAAATGCATGTGATCACCAGTTTGTCATGAGGATGAAAGATTTCCACACGCAGGTTTTGCATGGGGTTCAAGTTGGTCACAAACATTTGCTGACCAGCAGAAAGATGCTTGTTATGAAAGTGACTTGTGTGTGAGTGGCGTTTCTTGCATTGTGACAATGGATAAAGATGTCTTGGAGACATGTTCAACTATAGACTACACTCGTGAATATCTCTCGTTAATGAATACATGCAAACTCAGATGTAAACAAGCAATCATATTCTAAGTGGAGACTAAAGCCTGGCTCACACTACAGGAGTTTTAAAATCCTGACCGATTATGAAATCTGGCTGCAGCACACATAAGGAGAATCTTCACAGATTTTCTTCTCTCAAATCTTAAACATGCACACACTATAAGATTTGAATATCGTGGCGCATCACACACTACAAGATATTAAGATTATCATGCCAGACGGAGCGCCTCACGTGATCTCACGCAGCAGCGCGTCAGCAGTGTTTACATATGTTAGCTAGCTTGCTAGCAGCTTTCTGCACTCACCTGGTACGTTAAAAAATGAGGTGCTTCTCTTTCTCCTTGCGGTTGTGATAAGTTTTCGACACATTATACAGACAGTGTTACTACAAAACTTCAAGAAGCCGTTTCCTCCAACGGACCTGTGCAGCAGCTGTTTTGCGGTCGCGCATTGGCTATTGTGAAAGTACTGACGTACTCTGCCGTCATCATCCCGATTTAAATCTTAAATATCAAACATGGCCCTGATTTGTGTGCGAGCAGATCGGGAGGTGCAAGGTTCGATCTGTGAATGCCTCACATTACCAGATAATCTGCGCCGAACATCGGGACCGATCGAGGTGCTCGACACGATTTTTCCTCCGTTTCTCGGGAGGGAGAAATCGGGGCTAAATCGGGCTAAAAATCCTGTAGTGTGAGCCAGGCTTAAAGAAGCTTGAATGGAAAATTCTAATTTCAGTAGGAAAAAAACACGGACTTCAGATCCTCATTAAGAAAACAAAAGTGAGTGGTTGTGATCAGTCCTTTAAGTGCAAATGGATTGTAATTGCTCATTTGCATATGCATAATTGCAGTCCATTTATGCCGCGAGACCCGAAATGTCCTCCACCACTCGTTCAAATGAAAGGCTAGAAGCGCAAGAGTGTGCAATAATGGCCCGGCATGAAACATTTATGGAGGAATACGGCACTCCAGCGCCTGCTAAGTGTTGTAGAGGGTATTTTGTAACATGGAGAGAGGGAGACAGTGTATCCTAATTAGATTTTTTTAGATGTTTTAAAGTTTGTAACGGTGGCTGTTTTCTGTGCTCAACTGTCCCTTGTCAATTAGTTAAAGTCTTTCATGAAGTCTCTTCCCTGCACCTTTCACCTTTCTCTTAACTAGCTTTGTAACACCACATATTAACTTTGAGCTGGATAGAGTAATTCTGCATTCTATCTTCAGAAGAACATTTCTTGGGTGAAGTGACATACAGATAGTAATTTGTTGGTGAGATCTAATGTACTTCACTTAACGTACTTCATTTTCATTTCAAAAACAAGTGGATTTTGACACAAAAGTGCTTTGTTATAAAAGTCATGGTTATTTTATTCTTTGAGTTTCAAGACTCTTTAAATGCACTTCTTTTGGATTTTGCCTTTCTGTTTGAGAAATATAGTATGAAGCAAGAGGAAGTTATTAAAGGGATAGTTCACCCAAAAATGAAAATTCTGTCATCATTTACTCGCCTTCAAGTAGTTCCAAACCTGTATGAATGTCTTTGTTCTGCTGAACACAAAGGAAGATATTCTGAAGAATATGTGGGAAACAGAGCAGTTCTGGGGCACCATTGACTTCCAAAGTATTTTTTGGAAGTCAATGGTGCCTCAAAACAGCCTGGTTACAAACTTTCTTCCAAAATATCTTCACGTAAGACGTGAAATTCACTTGCTTTGAGTTTTTGTCTCAGCGCCGGCAGCTGTCACGTAGCTTTCGGATATTTATTTCCCCAGTAATTTGCCAGCATCTCATCCATATACGAATAATTTCCCCTTAACTTTCCATCTATTATGATCCGTCGAGCCGCTCGACTCTCAACCCGCTCCTGACAACCGATGGAAAAGTTGGATTTTATGGTGTCTCACTTTTGAATCATGGCAGCCTCTTTCAAATATATCACTTTATCCCCTTCATCACCTCCATTTTTGTTGAAAGGTGTCACCGAAAGAAGGAAAAAAAGAGGAGCCGTAAAAATCATACCTGAACCGATAATGAGGTCGGAGAATGAATGAATAATTCTCTCATATCTTTTTCTTCTCACTATCTCCTTACAGTGTGACAGCGAGAGTGACATCGATGACAAGGTAAGACTTCTTTTCATGAGTGTTTGTGTGTTTACCTAACCCGTCGTGGAGTGAGTAAGACTGATTTTGGAGTTTATAGTATGAAAGCCTGTCTCCTGTCTGCATGTGTGTTTGTGTATGTGTGCAGATGACAGAAAATGGCTGCCAGTCTTGTGATTGTTGTTTATTTGCATATTAAAGTGATACAAAGGCAAACGCAGTGCGATAGAGAGAAAGTACACTTATTGCGGAAGTGTTTTAAGCTTTCTGTGAGGTGTCATTGTGTTTGGCGTGTCAATTCAACTACTTTGAAGTTGTTTGAACTTGAAAAGTAGACACCTTTCTTGATGTTTGTGCTAGTTAATTCTAGACAGGAAGTACTATTGTGAACTTCACTTAAAGAGGTGAGTGCCTTGTAAATGTGAAGAAAAAGTGTCTTTGATTAGCTAAAGTAACTGTAATTATTTTTATTAGCATTAGAGTAGTATTTTTATGTGTTTTCTTTGTCCTGTTTCTGACAGGTGCATTTTTTAACCTTCTAGCATCTATTATGGAGACGAGGCTAGTTGCAGAATCATCGATTAGAATGTTGTCTCTGGTTTATAATTTGATTTGTTATCTCGTCAGTGGACGTTAAATGACAGAACTGGTCTTATCTAAATTTGCAGGTTCTCTTGTTTAATATGATATATAGAGCATCCACGCAAGCTACTCGTGAGGTGTTACATTTGCATATTCTTTGCAATATAAACAACAGCTACAGCCATCTAGTGATGGATAGATAGGCCTCAGATTATGCCATTATGTCTAATTTGTTATTCAAATGCGCTCTGGTCACGAATGCTTTCGAGATTTGGTTAGCGGTTTGTAGGTTGCCAGATCTTTTCCGGTGGAATGTTTTTCCCGGCACCTTTAGCGCTTGTTTATCTTTTAATATTGATAACCCTGTAATGTCTGTCACCCATATAAACAGCATGTAGCTCCAGTGGAAGTGTAACACGTGTTAATTCTCCTGCAGTTAAGCAATTACTCCCTGCTAAATGAATGTGATAGCATAACTAATCTCCTGTAAGCCAAGCTCCCAGTTCAGTGGAAAACGTCTCCGGCGCGCTCTATAAATAATACATTGATAGCGAGCAGCAATTTGCATTAACCGCAGCTCACGCTAGTCAATAGGCTTTTATCTCTCTCCTCATTGAGGCAGATGGTAAGAGAAAACCTCTTTGGATTTGACACGATGACGAGAGGGACTTTTAGAGGCTGCTATTCTTTTAACACTAGTATGCTTCAGAGAAAAGAGAATCGGGGTATTCCACACTTATTTTAGGGCCCTTTACGTTCTTTGTTTCTCTGTGGGTCTCGTTCTCTCAATCATGTTGTGTTCCAGATGACGATATTGTGGATGCATTTTATTGATCACGAGTTATTTATGTGTTCGTTTATGTTTCTAGGCATTCAAACTGATCATAACAGATCTAGGGCAAAGAAAGTGAGGGAAAATGTGGCCAGGTTTGAGGCATGCAGTGTACATTTTTATTTGAATAATTCTGTGTTGATCCTAGTGCGAGTTCTGGCCATTATTAAAACTATTTTTAGGCATGGCACTGTGGTCATATCATGTTTTTTTTTTGGTCATCATAGTATCGTAAGGTTGTAATATATACACTACTATTCAATACTTTGATTCAGCAAGAACACACTAAATTGAGCAAAAGTGACAGTACATGAATAATGTTACAATTATTTTTTATGTAAATAGATGCTGTTCATTTTGAATTTTCTGTTCACCCAGAAAAATAATGCATCAACAATGCAAAAAAAAAAAGAGAAAGCATATTTGAATGATTTCTAAAGGATCGTGTGACACTGAAGACTGGAATAATGGCTGTTGTAAATTCAGCTTTGCATCACAGGAATAAATTACATTTAAAATATACTAAAAATATATTTCAGACAATGTATTTTATTAAAATAAGCATTAATAAAATGCAAACTTTTTGACAGTAATATATATGCATTGTTTAAGTGTGTACTATGTAGTATAGTGAAGGATTTTAAAGTACTTGCTCTTTGATTTCAAGGTCAGTTTTTGGTTTCTTTTGCCATGTTGAAATTTAAAATTAAGATTAAGAGTACCCGATCCTAGATGGATATATAGCACATGAAGGGTAATCCCGTCCATGTTAAATGCAGAAGCAGACTTTTCCTTCACATTCGTGAGGACATATGGAAGCAATTGCAGCGCTCGGAGTCAGAGAGGGTTTGTGTTCCTGCAGAAGAATGCATCAGGTTAGGATTTCTTGTCTCTTCTTCTACTGGAGATAATAGTTGTAGGCGAGGGCATTGAGAAAATGAGCCATGGTTGTTGTGGTGTTTGTGTCCAGGTGCGCAGGTGAACACCTCATAGGTGTTTTTCTATGAACTTATCCGTCTTAAACAGCAAGCACAAGCAAGATAACATAGTTAACACTTCAAAAATCACTCATCATAATTGCTTTGCATAAAGAAAATAATAAACACTGTTATTTGTAATTGTATACATTTAAATCTAATCTAAAGCATTAATCTTTCCCTCCTGTTGAATAGTAACAGGTGTCTTCCCATGAACAATAGCTCCTTTGAACAGTTGCAGGAAGAACGTGAACATTCTCTCTCATGGCGTTTTTACACATTACTACATGATAAAACAGCCCGCAGGTGCGCTGGAGGGGCGTAATCAGTTGGGCTGATTTGAATAAAATTGCTTCATGTGTAGATCGAGTCCACTTATTAACAAAGACATCACGACTTGTTCAAAGAAAACGGCTCACGCGGTGCATGACAGATGATACCACCTGAGGGTTAGAGCCATCGCTGAAATTACATACGCAGTTGCGGCCAAAAGTTTTGGAACTAGCTGGAGATAGTGGATGCAATTTATATTCGTATAGAGCATTGTATGATTTTTGTTTTCATTGTTCTGCCTTTTTTGGAACAATCTTGTCCTGTTCTGAAATGGCTGACAGCTGGTTTTGTGTGTGCTTCTCAAGGAAATGATTTTCTTTAAAGGTTCCTGTACAGAAAGATTGAACATTGCTAAAGAACACATTTAAAGTGGTTGAACTCTTTATCTGGATTCTTTTTTGTGCACCAGTATTTCTAACACATTTCTAGCATGTATGTTAAGTCTTATACTGTTCTTATTGTGAATGATCAATGCATGCTATTCCTATATATATAGTCATCTTTAATCAGATCGGTTGCTCTTTCTACAACATGACTTCACTTTCCACTGACGTCATTTAGGCGCTGTGTATTGGATAATGTTTACCAATACCAAATAGCTATTTAGACATTGTTTTAGAAATTTAGTCTGACTCCATTCTGGTATGTAACATCCACTTTTCATGGTCTAGTTAGTTCCAGATGCTCTGTATTTTTCTCATTGATTGTTCTGTTTTACATTACACAAGTCAAATTGCTTGCGAACAGCAGTTCACGTTGACTTCAAGTCAAGTACATTCTGTAGAAAGTGTTAATTTGGTTCTAACGGTTTGGATCAGATCAGTTTCATTGGTTTGAACTGGATTTGTTTGATTCATCGCTCACAATATTTTGTTTAGATGCTGCTATTTATTACTATGCTTTTGTTTGGTAATGTATACTACCGTTCAAACATTTGGTATGATTTTTAAAGAAATTAATACTTTTATTTAGAATGAATGCATTAAATGAATCACAAAAATTGCAGTAAAGACATGTCTAAAATGATTGATATTACAGATAAATGCTGTTCTTTTGACCTTTCTATTCATTAAAGATACTTGTATTACGGTGTACAAAAATATATTAAGCAGCACAACTGTTTTCAACATTTCTTGAGCATCAATTCAGCATATTAGAAGGATTTCTGAAGGATCATGTGACATTGAAGACTGGGAATTTAGCTTTAACATTACAGCTTTAGCATTAATTATTTTGATATTTCACACAGTATTATAGTGAAATATCAAAACTGTATTTTTGATCAAATAAATGCAGTCTTGGTGAGCATGAGAGACTTCTTTCAGTAAAAAAAAAAAATCCCAAAATTTTAAACGATTATTTTACACGTTGCATTGGATACGATACAAATGCTTCTGGTTCATAGATTGTGTTGCAAAAGGCATACCAGTATATGAATCTGGATCGGCGCTGGAATCAAAACATGATCCATTCAGTCCGGTGGTTGCATTGTCACAGATTTCCACAGTTGCACGACTCGGGGACAGAGCTGTCAGGTGTGATTCTATCTCACCTGACAGGTGAACACTGAAAACTGTCTATTTTGTTGGGCAGCTTAAAGAGATTTCTGTTATTTCATTCCTCTCTGTCCGTTACATCCGTGTGACAGCATGTCACAAAATACACCCAGCCATTTCAGCCACTTCAGGTAAACACGGACATTTTCCCCTTTAACTGAAGAGCTTTATAGCTGACGAGCATTGCTGTCTTTGACACCCTAACCCTTCTCCCTCTCTCAATTCAAGCTATTTGTCCTGTCAAATATCACGTTGTTCAGTATGACATTGGAAGCATTAGCGCCACACGCTTGGCTTTTATTTTTGTGGTGGCCCCAATTTGACGGGCCATCGCTATTTAAGACCCACCTGTTTTTATTAACTCCTTTACCTAGTGTCTTGCATGTAAACGTCATGCTAGCATGCTTTTGAGATCTGAATGTTATCATATGTCATTAAATACCTTATGATATGACCCATGCAATCTAATCTGTAACCTACAAAAATAATACTACCATTTAAATGACAATAGTTTGAATGCTGTTTACTTGACGCTCTCAGATTTAGCATGCTGATGCATAACATAACTCGCACATTAGCAAAAAGCAAGCTGGCATACAACTTAACTTCATCTAGTACTGAAAAATGATAAAATCAAAAATATCTTAATTTGTGTTCCTAAGATGAACGAAGGTCTTACAGGTTTGGAATGACACGAGGGTGAGTAATTAACGACAGAATTTTCATTTTTGGGTGAACTATCCCTTTAAATAACCCAGACATGTTTTTGTGAAATTCGTCCATATAGCCTATGCCCCACATGCTTTCAGACTAGTCTGCACTCATACCTACTATATATCTGCACCTCTGCATCCCTCTCTTTCTCCCTGACAAATGGCTTCCGCACCCCTTTTTTAGCGGTGTTTTCCTCCTTTGCTCCTCTCTGCATCATTTTGACGATCTGAGGGAACTAATGATCTGTAATATACCCCTCTACTCCTAGACCCTTCTTAGCTGTCTTTTCTCTCTCTCCTCTCGTCCTCCTTTTCTCATATTCAGTCATAAACAGGCCACCCACAGGCTTGCTGACAGGCCTCTAATAGTTTTTTTATGGAGGTGAAGATGGAGCGGCTTAATGTTTCGACACAAGCAATCATCGCTCCTCATCTCTTTAATGAAATTAGATTAAGTGCACCTGGGGAAGGGCTGAGGAGAGGGAGGCCGAATGCCGGTTAGGACGCTAGCTTTCATTTAAAACCAATTTGCCTGCAATATTCCACCATCAGCCTGGGATTCAGCATGCAGTCGGAACGGAGGGTGAATGAGATCACACTGGCACAGACGGGTTTAATTCTCTTCCCCGCGGGCGGCGTGAAATTATAACTGACACATTCGACACACACTTTAATATGGAGATGCCATTTTTCTTCTGTCCAGCATGGCTTTCATTCTCTATCTTCTCTGGCTTTCTTCACCTCACATATTTCCCTCGCTTGCCTATAATTCCTCTCTCTCTCTCACTGTTTTTCTTACTCTATTTCTCTTTCTTTCTCTTAATGGCATCATAATGTTACCTCTCTCCGAACCGCTAAAGCATGGAAGCGGTTTTCTTTCGAATTTATTTATATTACGACTGTTTCCAATGTTCTCTTCTTCGATTTGCGAGAATGTATTTTCTTTGAATGTCAGGAGTTACATCTGGTCCATGTTTTCCTCGCTATTTTGCGGTACTACTTATACGCAGCATGAGAACGGAAGCGGAGATCTGACCCAATGTGGAATTTGAAGATTTCTCTCTTTTTTTCACGTTAATCTTGTGTTTCTATTGGAATGGATGGAGACCGAAGGCCTTTTTGCAAAATTTTAACCATTTTCAAGAATAGGCATTCAAATGGGAACATTTAAGGCTTAGAGGAGCAGTTCACCCAAAAATGAAATGACTGTCATTCAATTTCATGTCTCTTTCATCCTTTTCTACACCATGAACGCAAGCCGTGTTACAAGCCATATTATAGCCATTCATGAACAGGCTGAAATTGTTGTTCAAATCTAATATTCACATTTATAAGCTCACAAATCTTATTTGTGTTTGTGTACAAGCTAAACATGCCATCTTTAGGTGCATTGCAGTAGGTTTGACGTCACTGATGCCATACGTAATTGGTTTTTGCTGAAGTCTGTTCCTCATATACTGGTATTGTATGACTTCAGATGACTTGTAATATAACACATGAGCCATATGGCCAACTTTTGTGGTTTCTTAACGATGGTTTTCACCATTTTTTGAGTTTGACATCTGTGGTCAGTATGAATTGTTTGGAAAAGAGCAAAGCGAACGTTCTTCAAATTTCTCCTTGTGTGTTCCATGGAAAAAGTAGCAGCATACTGGTTTGGAACGGCATAAGGTGAGTGAATAATTACTGAATGTTTAAATATGTTCATGTTTTTGACTTGACTATGAAAGAGTAATATGTCCTGTACGGCTTGACGCCAAACTCATTAAAGCATCACCGTTGAAATGATGTTTCCGCAAATACACATCATAGATGGCTGGCAAGGACACATTCACTTTGACGTACACTTGTGAAATAGTGCTTATTATATTGTCTGTTTATTCTGGCATTGGGGGAGAAGTTGAGTGAGGCCAAACATAATCACAGTGTGAATTATTGCTGGAGTGGGACGGGTGTTCAAGGTATTGTCTGAAAACAGGATTAGTTAACGGCAATTATGAACAGTCTGCGATGACTGTGTTTTCATACACGGTGTGATTGCGAGTGCAATTCTGTCCATCTGAAACCTTCTAGAACAAATTTCCAAGCAGACTGCAATTCACTGGTGCATACTCAAATTCAGAAAGCTGCTCTCAGACCAACCAAATAAACCCAACTCTAACATCAGGCAGAATAGTAAGCAATGGTTTCTGGGATACTTTGTTTCTGTTACTGTGGTTTTCTGCCCTAATTCTAGGTGTCTGTTTTCCTTTTTTGAACAAAACTGTGGATCAACATCAGGTGTTTCCCGCAATCTGAGCATGTTAATGTGTGCTTTTAAAGGTGGATTGTCGTGGCAATCTACCCAGTGCTTTTGCTAGGAAAAGTGTGTGAGTAACAAGCCAAACCCTATAAACATTTTTCCACATCAGTAATAAAACTAAAATTGAGTCCATATTGGATGCAGATGTTGTCTGCTGAGAAAACATTTGGTGCATGTGTGTGTGCACATGTGTCAGACTGGAGTATTTCTGATCGTGCATAAACATGATGCTTAAGTGCCTCTTATTCAATAAACATTGGCGGACGTTAACTACTCGCAGCTTGTTGCCAGTGCTTTGTGATTCCAACTGGAGCTTGAAAACCAAGATTTGTCCCAGCCAGGGCTTGTCTGGAGAAGTTTTACATGAGCTGAGGTTTCACTTCTCTTCCAAGAAATGACACAGGCAATCAGAGGCAACTCGCAGAAGGGCTCGCTGCGACTATTAGCCCATGTCATTGATTGTAATGCACCCCATGAGAGATGAGCCTTTCGATGGAAAGTATCAAAGAGTTTCGTAGATATTTCAATTCACTGTAGAACCCTGTGTGGTTTGTGGTCTTGACAAGGGGTGCTTGTCTGTTCTGTGAAAAAGATAGATAGATAGATAGATATAATGTTATTTTTGTTTAAATTTGCATATGATGATGATATGGTGAATTCCAGTGTAATCCTAACTCTCCAGTGTATTAAATTTCAAAACCCAGAATGTGCAGGTATGTTGATGATGTATGCAGAAAGAGGAAACACTCTAGAGAGCGAGCGTTCAGAGATGACGACCAAAACACACAAGCCCGACTGCTTTCAATTATAGTTTGGATACAGCGATTGAGTCCCTCATGAAAATAATAGAGTCCGCTTTGATCCATTCCACTGAGGGGAAAAGGTTGCGGGCCTTGAAAGATTACAGGAAAAACTAATTATTGTATCAAGGAGGCCCACATAAAACTTTATAGAGGCTTTTGAGGCACAGGGGGTAAAGGGAAGCAAGTCCTAACGATGCTAGTCACTAGCGCTTATTCGCCAGATTTTCCTTTTTTAGCAGCTTTTAATGGCATAGTTATAGTCTGGGCTGTTTTATAACTTAAGGCAGCCCGTGTCTCACTGTGCTTTTATTATACTTCAGAGGAGCCCTAACATACTGCAACTTCATTTGTGTAATTTACTTTCATATGCTAGCTAGCGTGCGCACTTTAGCCTGCTTAGCAGCGAGTGCTAACTCTTATGAGTTCTGACAGGGTTGTTCTGGAGCGAAATCAGCAGCAGACTGGCATTAACCCCACCTCCCTGCTGGCAGCACAGATAGGTTAGATGGGGCCTCGATTAAATTAATTTGACTTCATTAGCACAAACCTGCTACAGTCAGAGCACCCGCGGTGTTGCTGTAGAGGGGCATTGGGAGACGCCTGGCAGAGGATCGTAGGAAAGCTAACACATGGCCTTGACAGCCGGAATATGCAAGCCCATGGACGGAGGGATGGCTGCCAAATGAGTGTGATGTGCGTCAGTAGCTTTAGGGGAGCTCCATCAACGCCCACCCTCAACCCTGATGCCCCATAAGGTGATGATGCTAAGTTGCAATCCAGTGCGAGATCTGTCAGTTTGTACCTACTGGCATAACAATGCCCTGTCGTCACAACAGGCCTCTATTTTTGTAGTAAACAGTATTGTATTATATTTTTGTTTTTCTAGCAGGGTGAAATTATTTTTACATGCTAGAGAAAGCTCAGATGGGAAAAAACATGTAAAGCCCTAAACTAGTGCTATCAAACAATTAATCATGATTAATCGCATCCAAAATAAAAGTTTTTGATTACATAATATATGTGTGTGTACTGTGTATATGTATTATGTATATATAAATACACACACATACTGTATATAGTTTGAAAATAGTTACATGTATTTACATGTATATATTTATATTCATATCATTTATATTATATATAAATATATTTAATATATAAACAACATATTTTTCATAAATATATACGTGTGTGTGTGTATATATATATATATATATATATATAGATAGATAGATAGATAGATAGATAGATAGATAGATAGATAATAAATATACACAGTACACACACATATATTATGTAATCAAAAACTTTTATTTTGGATGCGATTAATCGTGATTAATAGTTTGACAGCACTACCCTAAACATACTTTACTCTACGCAGCGCTAGCTCTGTTGGTTTGCACCTACTTGCATAAAATGCCCTGTCATTGCAATATGCATTTGTGCTTGTTGTAGACAGAATTGTATTATATATTTTTCTTTTTTGCACATTTTTACACACTAGAGAAAGCTCTAGTGCTCTAAAGCTCTAATGGTAAGGCATTAAACATTCTCTACACAAGTACGCAAGCTCATTTTCGTGCTTAGTTGCATTCCTTAATAGGGCTGGAAAAATAAATTGATGCATCGCAAATCAAGAAATGATTCAGCATCGATTCTGAGATTTTCCGAATGCATCGCGATTCCTCTGGAATCGATTCTGAGCTTAGTTTTGAACATCAGATGGCGCTGCGTGCTTTAGAAACAGCCGTACTCTGCTTGTTTCCAAATCCTTACACACACTTGAACCTAAAATAATCATTCATAAAATTAGAAAAGGTTGAAGTGAATTACAAGGGTGTTCAGAGTGGGCTGTTTTTACATTAATCTCGTGTCATAAAAGCATTCTGAGCTGAGGTGAAATTACAGACTCTTCAGCATTCTTCATGAGCATTTGAGTGTGCGGAAAAAAACTAGATTAGAGCGCCATCTGCTGTTAAAATCTAGCTCAGAATCGATTCCAGAGGAATCGCGATGCATATGGAAAACCTCAAAATTGATCCACGAATCAATTCTGCATCGGTTTATCGTCCCAGCCCTATTCCTTAATGTGTCAAACTGCTATTCATATCGCAGCACTACACATTGTATTTTCAGGTAGCAGGTATTTGCATTAATATTTTCTATTTTTGACATTTTTATGTCAACTGCTGTCAAGAATTTGCCGGAATAAGTACACATTTGATTTAAATGTGCAGAAGTTTGAATGGAAATTTTCACTACCTTGAGTACTATAGTTAGTTAGTGCCAGTCCAGTTCAAGAGCACACATGGGCAGCGTGTTGGCCAGGCACTCGCATTGCATTGTGTAATTGTGTAAAATCTGTTTTGAGGGTGTCGAAAGAAACATGCTGGAATAGCGCAAACTGGTTTTCGGGAAAGAACATTCAAACAAATACATTCTGTGACATTAGTAGCTTAAAATCTGAACAGATGGCTTCAGTCTATCTTTTGTCTGACTTGTCATTGTTTTGCTGGTTTTTGCTGGAAGGCTTTTGACAAACAACAATATTTTGTTAACATTTAGACTTATGGCAGAAGTGTGGCAATTCCGAACTGGCAAAAAAAGTTGTGAATGTCTTTCAGCACAATATTACAGATAGGCTATGTTTTAAATAGCACTTGCTTTTTTAGGAAGGAAGGAAGCACGCCAACACTTTTCCTTCAGAAATCATTTATATAGAATGTTTCTTGAGCACCAAATGATCATATTAGAACAATTTCTGAAGGATCATGTGACACTGAAGACTGGAGTAATGATGTAAGAATAAATCACAATGTTACTGATTTTACTGTATTTTCTGTGCAGCCTTGATGAGAATAAGTGACTTCATTCAAAAACATTTATAAAAAAAAGGATTTAAAAAACAATAATATACACATAAGTGTCGATTGAATTGCTGAAAACTGATTCTTGGCGTGTATTTTAGTCATTTTCATGTCAGTGTTACGAGTACTTATTCTGGATTGTGTAACTGCAGTTTGAGGCCTTACTGTCAAAGGGTGACATATAAATGAGTGCAGTTCTGCCAAATGCGGATCCAGGGGCCCCGGTTTTGGAACGGTGTGACTGAGTCACAGAACATGTAATGAAAGAACACCGTTATGGCCTACAGAAGCAGAGATGAGCAGGCCGCTATTCTGCACTGACCTGTGCTCATGTGGGAGTGCAGGGATAAATAAATAACTGTAAATAAATAAATAATGTTCACGGTAACTCCAGCTTGGCCTGCGGTAGCCAGAAGGCGGTAAGTTTTCTCTGTCTGGTGTAGACGCGAGAGCTCTTTGATCAGGAGAGCATCTGAAGATTCGCTCCACATCTGCACACGGGGAACGAGCCACAAACTGCCAAGAAACGTTTTAATGACGGCAGGATTAGAGAATGAAAGGCGGCTCCAGATGGTGGACGGCGCAGAACTGCGTCCGCGGTGGGGTTTTTTAACTGGTTTTTTATTGATAAAATATGGGGTGAAAAATTGCGCGGGGCTTATTAGGCGTCCCGCTGCACTGCCGCTCAGCTGGCCAAGCTGTTCGCTGTGGCCTCTGTCCAAACACGCTTCCATAAATTTTTAGCAGCGCCTTTAAATCTACGAGATCCCGGCTTGTTAAGCCCAACCCACACTCCTGTCCACCTCCCTCCAGTCTCCTTCTTTCCTTCCCACAGGCCTTGAATCCTCAATCCTAGCGTCCAACTCGTTTTTTTTCTTCTTCCTAGGCTTTTCACTTGGGCTTTTTGAATGTTTCGGATGAAAGCTGTTGTTGGCTTGGTTCTGGAGAAGAGCAGGATGATGGAGCAGGGAAGGTTTTGTTGGGGAGAGTCCCGCTTTTCAGGCTTGTTATGATGAGCCAAGCAGCGATGTTTAGCTCCTCAACAACTTAATTCCTGCATGATTTCATTAGTTGCCGGCCCTTCCTGAAGTGAAGCGAGGAGCTAGGGTGATTAATCAGATACATGCGGCACTCGGTCTCAGCTACTGGCAGGAACGATCAGAGACTAAATTAGACACACGGCTCGGGCTGAGAGAGTGTACAGAGAAAGCGTATGCATTTTCACTAGGTGTGAACGTCCTCTTTGTTGATGATTAGATTGAAATGGTAAGAATGTGAGTTTTATACTTTATAAACTGCAGAGCGGCTCTACAAATTCTTATGTGGCTCTTGAGTTAAAACTAACTTCTCGCTGAGCGTCTTTGTGCCCTGTCAATGCTTAAGCTGAATGAGTCAAATGTGGTGCCAATGAATGTAGAAATGACTGCATTCGTTTTATTCTGAATCTCTTAAAACAAGGACACATATTTGTCTCCACAAAAGAAAAAAAAAGTACATCATTTGTTATCATTTTATGGATACTATAATTTAAGCTTAAGGGTGCTCTGAGTAGGGTTAGTTTTTATTCCACGTTTTCCAATTACAACTTAAAAAGGTTTTACATATAAAGAGATGAATAGCTCTTTGAAAATGTTCAAAAATGATGTACGTGTACATGAAGAGGCCTTTAACATACTTCTTTCTGTCTGTTTTAAGCTATTCATTTCATTGAATATTAAACTCAAGAGAGAATTTGAGAGAACATAAACTTGAATGTCCCCAGCAAACAACATGTAAATCAGATAAATGTGTATATTTGTGATTATTTAAGTAAGTTGAGTAAATACATTTATTTTGTTAATTATATATTGTATTATATAGTACATATTAGGGCTGGGCGGTATATCGAGTTTGTACGATATATCAATATTTTCTTTATAAGTGATACGATATGAGGCAATACAGTTTATATCGATATACAGTAGTTTGATACGAGCGCATCTGAAAAATATAGCGGAGGACACAGACTGAGCTGCTGCGGAGAAAGTGCATAATACCATTTGTTCTAAACATGTGACAAGCTTTATATTAAGGCCTTTAAAAACTGGTAAGACATAGTATAGTTTATAGTTTCGCATAGTTTAAGCGGCTCGGTCCGTCAGAAGCTCTGATAGAAAGGCTGCGTGTGCCGCTGACAGAGACGCTACTCACGCTGTTTAATGTGTTTGAGACGTGCTGTTTTCCTTAATGCATAACTTACATTTCACAGGTATATTCTCCATCTGTAAATGTTAGAAAATCATGGAAATATTTCCATTTTGCTGTAAGAAGTGCATGAGCCTTCTGCTTTGTGATTCTCCGCTGAACTTCAGACTTCAGACGGAGCTCAATTAAATAGGAGCGCAATAATTCTGACTAAAATATACATTTCGCTGAAATATTTGTAGTTGGACAATAAATGTGACATGTAGAATTTTAAACCTACAAGTAGCCTAAGTCTATTTTTATGATAGCACTAACTGTAAAGTGACTGTAATGGCACAATTCTGTGCTTTTGTTCTTATTTATTTTCATTTTTAGTTTAGTGAATTTAACTTCCACTTTAAAAGCCTTATTTTTGTTTTTAGATTGCAGTGTTACAATGTTTTTTTTGCACACAATATAAAGGCTTACATGGTTACATTCACTTTATTTGATTTCATAGCCTTTAATATGTATTGTTTTGTTGGAAAACATTGGGCAATAAGTGAAATATATATATTAAATACAGATTTTTTTAAAATACAAATACAAAAACAAAAACACAGAGATATATAACGTATATCGCAAATCGGCCAAAAAATACCGAGATATGAATTTTTGCCTATATCTCCCAGCCCTAGTACATATGCATTTTCCAGTTATTGTAGACCTCCTTAGGCCAAAAGTGAGTAATAATTACGTAGTGCACCTTTAGGGTCAGTGTAGTGTGTTTATAAATCTCATTGGAACTCTGCTTTATCCAGAGGTATTGTCGACCCTGACTACTGCTGAACATTGATATTTATTCTGTCATATCCCTTAAGCCAGCTCAGCCAGATCATCATCAATAAGTGCTGTTACGGCTGACAGGACATCCAATAACAGCCGACAATTTGTCTCTTTATTCCTCAAAATCCGTCCCCTCTTCTGTTTATGGACGACAGCTTAATGCACTAATTTGTAACTGTGAGAAGGGATTGAGTTATTGGATGTTATAATTTGAGAGTGACGTGCACTGATGCCTTCTTTTCACTGTGCACTTCTTCTATTCTAACCATCTTTTTTCTGCTAAGGATAGAGATGAGGGAATGGTGGAAAAGTTTTGAAAGCATTTTGATGTTCAAAGCCCAACAGGCCTGAAAATCCCCAATCAATTCCTCCCTCCTGTTTTCTCCTCCATATTACCTTCATGTGGAGCCCAAAGGGGGACCGTTCGTTCCCAGAGCACAGAGTGTCTGAAGGCCTCTGGGACTGTGAAATGAATGGAGAAGGGGTAATAGGAGAGAGTTTTGAGGGCTATAACATGAGTTATTTATCAGGTTTGTGTGTTCGCGAGTGAGCAAGGAAAGAAAATGAGTGAATGAAACCGAGATGAAGCTCAGAGTGCACTCAGAACTAATGCAGTACTTGATGACTCGTTGGATCGGTGCACTTTTAGGAAGAGCAGGCGAAGAGCAGGGAGAGCATAAGCACCACAGCCTCAGGAGGAACAGGAAAGATGAATGCACAGCAATTTTCCACCACGGGACACAGAGTGAAATGTGTCGCAAAAAGGACTCCCGTGATGAAATCGTACATGATGGGCTGAAATGAGCATATTCATGTGACCATTTGTGAGAGCTTGGATTCAAATATGTACTGTATTATGTCAGCAACAGCAAGTAATACGTAACAATTTAATGGACCATAATGGATCCCGAAAACAAGCAAAAACTATTTTGGTGGCATCAAATTCTGAAATACATCTCAAATAGGCTCAAGATTAAAGTGTATCTTTAAAGAACTTGTGAAATGACTTTTTCTTTAAAGAAGTCTCATGCTCACCAAGGCTGCAAAAAAAAAAAAAAACTGTAATATTGTTCTCATTATATGTTAGTATTTATAATACTTCAAACTAGTGTTGTCAAAATTAGCGTGTTAACGCAGGCGATTAATTTTTTCAATTTAATGCATTAAAATTATTTAACGCCGTTAACACAGGGGCGGAGCCTAGGGTTGGCCACCCCACTCATAACTGCTAATTCTGTCTCCTTTTTCTTGACAAGAAGTGCATTTATTCAGTCGCAGAACGTCTTTACGAGCACATCAAACAGGAGACGTTTCAGACGCATGCTTCAGCTTCACTTCAGTGTCAGGCGCGAGTCAAACGAGCACAGAAACTGTACTGTGCTCGCAGCGCGTGCTCTTCAATACACGGATAAAGGTGCCGGCGTGCGCATAGCCTGTATCATTTCATATAAATCACGAAAGAAACTACGAGCATGCGATGTCGTGAAGAGTTAAGTCATGAAGTTACCAAAAAGGCGATTAAAACTGCCATAAAACTGTGCATACATGTAATATGTTATATATGAGTTACTTTAAGAACATGTCTCAATAAGAGGAAATCAATAACTTTTATAGTTTTAAGGATTCATCTGTATTTAGTTTAGAATTTAGTGTTTGATAACGTTATTATATTTCTGCTTAGGGGCACAGGTAATTATGACATTTATTATAATTGGTTTATGTGAAGATTGTTTTAAGTTCACTTAAATTAGAAGTTATTTTTAAAGTCTAATAAATGTTAAAATTGATAGCTCTTAATTATAATGTAAAGTTGAATGGCTATAGTCAGTGGTTAAATATTAGGTGGAAACATTTTAATAGGGAAATCAGTTAATTGTTATCAGTGATACTGGCCTTCAGTCATAAAAAAGATGCCATTAAACAAATATTACAAACATATTGTCTTTGTTGTTTGTACATTAATTTGAAGATTGAATGTGAAATAATTGCAATATAAAAGTATATTTAAAAACTGTAATGTTAAGTGTTATTAATCGCGATTAATTTCAGAAAAATGTGAGATTAATTCGTAAAAAAAAATAATCGATTGACAGCACTACATCAAACTAATTCAAAGAATGCCATGGAATTATCATGCCATCACCAAAATACATGGTATTATTTTGTTAGTGAATAGAATAGAATAGAATAGAATAGAATGTGGCTCCTGTTTATTTGTAAGTATATCTTACACATAGAAAGTGTTTTTATGTTGTGGTGATATGATATTATTAGAGCACTTTTTATGAAGTAACGTTAAGGGTAGAAAAGGACAGGTAAGACATAACAGCTGCACAGTCCGTGTTATTGCATTTAAAATCACCATCGAGTGTGTTCTCACTGGTCCATCAGGTTTAAATGTCTTTTAAATCTTTTTTCCAGTTCAGGGACCCATAACATTACGGTGAGCAAGTGCAATTCAGACAGATTGTTTCATAAGGTCACTTCCTCTCCGCTGCACACATCCACAGTAAGTCTGTATACAGTCCTGTACAGAGAGAATCTCCTCTTTATTTCTCTCCACCGGCCTGGTTATTACCACGGCTGTAAATATTAGATGTTCCTGGAACAGTGTCTCTCCTTGTTAAGCGTGACCCCCCATCATGCCTCAGGGTTCATAGTAAGAACATAGAGCGCTTTCATGTGAAATGCTTTGATGGAGTCTGGCTGGCAGGAGGATTGTGTCACTAGCAGCACCAAATGAAATTGCAACAATAATGTTAACTCCTACTCTGCCATTGACAAGATTCCATCACATATTACACCATAACGTTTCCCCACCATAATTAACAATTAATAATTAAATATGGTGCTACCCTGACTATACTAAGGTCTATTGACATGTTGTTCATATGCACACTTCAGAATCTTGCTGGAAGCAGCAGGTCATCTGGGTACTTCTTTTGTCACATACTGTTTTTCACCTATTATATAGTAGAGAAGTATGCGAATACAGATTTCAGACTTAGGATAGAAGTAATACAGTATATATCTTTTTCTCAAAAATGAGATTTGTCGCAGTAGCCTAACCTAGTCAGGTTGATTCTGTAATATATAAATTAAATCCAGTTTACTTTGGTTACTATATTCTATATGTTTGGGTTATCTAACAAAACCTTTTTTCAAAGAGTTATGGAAATAACATAGTGGAGAATATGTTCTGAGCTTTTCAATTCTCAGACTTTTTAGAAGAACAGAAAGACCTTGGTAATCATTAGTTTTGAATTGACGAATTCTAGCCACTCTCTTCAGAGGGTGTAAAAGTCTTTTAACCTTTTATCTGTGGCATAATGTTCTGTCGCAAGAGCGTTTTAACTTTGAAATAAAGTAGGCTGGAATTACAATCCCTGACAAGTGTTTAACAGTGCTACAACATTTTGGGGAGTAATTGGCCAATTTTGCAAGGTTCTTGCTACAACCCAATTATAAAAATTGTTATGTGGCTATTTTTTAAGGATTTCTGGGGGAAAAAATGCAACGCTTTTAAGCTGGGTCCTGTTCTTTAGTATAAAGCAGGGCTTACAGTATGGTTGTATTAGATGTATAGGTACAGTATTTGAATAAAAATAAGACTTTATAATGAATGTGGTATAATAGCACAGCAGGTGCTCACATACTGCCCTTTATTGTGTGCTATACCAAACACATTGCCGTTTACCCAGGGCGCCATCTCAGATTCTTTGAGATATGTTCAGTCTGGCTGTGGGCCACTGGTGTTGATGTATATCTGGAGCTACAGACAATCTCCCTGTTGTGCGGCCGTCCCAGCTTGCGGTGGGTCAGTGTAGAGGACATATAAGCCTCTGGGCCCTCAGGGTATTATGGTCGCATGAGAAACCCTGGACTATGTGCATAAAGAATGTCTTTCATTTTTGAAGGTTATGTTTATTTATTTATTTATTAATCTATTTGCTAATGTATGTAATTGTAAAACATCTCATAATGGACATTGCAAATGCACTAGCCATATCGCAATAATGCCTATTCGGCCATGGACAAAGTCATTGCATCAAGAACATGTTAAGAGCTGTACAATACTAATACAACTAGATTATTACATTTTCTGTAGGAACTGTGCATAATGCTTCTCATGCAGTTTTGCTCTCTACACACATTGTCTTTATTTATTTATTTATTTATTTTTAGTGAGTAGTGCTTTCCTATACAAAACCTAGCATCACCAGGGTATTGCTTAGATGTTCTGATATATAATATTTATAGGTGTAAAGTTTTTGTTTCTTATAAAAATTATTCTATTCCTGTGAAATGACATATTACTGATATGTATTACATAACTACCAGTTATACATCATCTCAATAGACCACATTTTTGTTTTAACATAATCATTTATTGGGGTATGTAAGGGCTAGGATTTGGTGTTTGACCTCAGATATACTAACCTATGTATTTTAGAAGTACCGTAAAATATTCCTCTCAAATAAATTGTGTGTGTGAGATGCGTGCACAATGGAGGTGCATTATGGGTAAAGACAGAGTGAACAAGGCTGTAGAGATGGGGAAAGCGGCGTAACCAGCTCTAGATTGCTAGTGACAGGCTGATACTTCAACACTTACGGCTGCAGCTTTGATTTAATCACAGACCTGTCATTTGTTATTTGTCTGGCTCTCTCCACCGGTGCTGAGCCTGATCAACGGTCCCTTCCCTTGAGTTCCGTCCCTCCACCCCCAGCGTTACGTCTAAATCCTCCATACAAATTACTACCTCCCTCCATGTGCTGGTGAGGTTGATCGGAGATGGACAGAGAGGAAGAAAGGAGTGGGAAGGAGAAAAAAACAGTGGATTTGGGAGAGCAGAATCCGCCCGAGGCCCACTAAAGATCATTAATAGGGCCGTCAGAAGCCTTGCCAGTTGGTTAGCTTCTCATAAATAAGAAATGAATTCTTCCGCACCTTCATTAATAATGACTGCTTTAGCTATTTTGTTGCAATGTAACCTTAAAGGAAAAAGAGGGGGTGGACGCTGGGAGGCCCCTTATTCTCACTAGTAATATGATAAGACAGGCCTCCAAATTAGCAATGAGCATGTGATACCAAACCAGAGTCAATTACTCCCCGAGCCGAGCGGAGAGTGTGTGAAGGTGGCTGGGGATGCTCAATGAATCGAGTCATTTGAAAATCCTGCGTTTTATAGCCGGCAGGACTGCTTCAAATAATCAGGATTTCACTATCTTATTATTATTGCATTCGTCTAAGAGTGAAGGAAAAGGAGAACGTGTGAACGATCTCACCATTTCCCGAATTCCCCGAACGAGAGGTTAGGGGGTTGTCAGGGTCAGCGGGTGGGTGAGATTATTTTGGTTTAATTAGGTGAAGGGGATGATTATTTTATTAAGGTTGTGGTAAGCTGTCACAACGGTAGCAGTGAATGAGCTTCATTAACCCGGAGCTAAAATCATTATTCTGAACCAGGCTCAAACCCAGAGACCTGAGAGACTAATCAAAAATGATCTGATCTCGTTTTGTCCTGGCCCTTTCTTTAAGGGCCCATTTAACCATGTTTCACTTTGATCTCAACAGCCTTTGCTTCTGCTTCAACCCTGAAGGAACAGACAGTTCAGGATCCAAGATCTTTATTCAGACTTTTTATTCAGACTTTCTTATTCAGCTTTGCATCTATCTATCTATCTATCGTTCTCTCTATCTATCTATCGTTCTATCTATCTATCTATCTATCTATCTATCTATCTATCTATCTATCGTTCTATCTATCTATCTATCTATCTATCTATCTATCTATCTGTCTATCTGTCTGTCTGTCTGTCTGTCTGTCTGTCTGTCTGTCTGTCTGTCTGTCTGTCTGTCTAATGATTTCTGAAGGATCATGTGACATACAACACTACACTAACACTACAACATATTTCACAATATTACTATTTTTACTGTATTTTTTATCAAGTAAATGCAGACTTGGTAAGCATAAGAGACATCTTTCAAAAACAGTAAAAAATCTTAAACATTTTAACAGAAGTGTGTATACAGTATAATAACTTCTATAGGCTATAAATTATATTTCTTATTCTGTCGATCATATAAGTATAATTAATAAATGTAAGACAATATGCAATACTTTTTATTTGATTTTATTCATATTTTTATTCATTTTATTCATATTTATTTATTTTATTTTCCCCATACTAAAGGAATTTTTATTTTTCCCATACTAAAGTATGAAAGTAACAATATTAACAGCACTTGTTTTGCAAGAATATGTTCGGGGTTAGAAGTCTTTAAACCATGATGATTTGTGCCAAATTTAAAGCCTGTGTAAAAATTGGTGCATCACGATTTAGATTGAGAGGTTTAAAGGATGTTTTTTTTTAGGTTTAAGGAGTATAAAATTGTTAGATCCTAGTGTCCAAGTTCATGTGTTGGTAGTATAAGTTAAACAAATATTGGTGGAGCTCTGCTTTCAATGGTTTAAAGAGATTAACATTTAATGAAAAAGAGGATAGCCTTTATCTTCAACCTTTTCTCTTTAAGTTCTTTCATGAGACCATTAATAACCCACTATCCTATACAGAGACAGGAAGCACAGTCAAATAATCATTTAACCACGCCTCGGCCTTGACCACAGAACTAATACCCTCCAGCACTCCTCCACGTCATCTCTCCATGTTCTCCATTATTCCCTGTACAAGGTGTGTTTCCACTTCCAAGAAGCAGCCATTGTGTGGATGACTTATGGAGTCTCCCAGAGGAAGTCAAATCTCTGCTGCATACTTGGAGCAGGTTGGCTTTACCCCGTTGCCAGAAGAGCTTTATGATATGTAATCTCTGGATGAAGCTGAGGCAGGGAGATTCATGTGTATTACTCATGTGCATTTCTCCTGCTCCTAACCTCTAATCGACTGCTCTCTGCAGCTGCTTCTCCTTAAGGTCCTGGAGATGATTGCTATTGTTACAAGCAGACCTTGTGTTTCACCTCTGCACTCTGAAGTACTGCAGTCGTTGCCAGACACACAGGTATACAGTTATATAATGTTTATGAATTAGTCTTAAGAGTACCACTCTGTGCAATATAAAACAGAATTTACATGTATACATTTGGTGAACACTTTAAAACAAAAAGCAACTTGAGGTGCATTTAGGTTATGCATCTATCAGTCCATGTGTTCGCTGGGAATTGAACCACTCTTTACCAGTCAATTTATAGGAAATGGGATTTAATGCAACAGGAAGTAGGACAGGATTTCATTTTGTCTGGGATTTGATTGGACCAAGTTTTATGAGAAAATACTTTTTTTAATTTAAATTTCATTTAATTAATTGTGTAATTATTTTTGGAAATTTACTATCATCGTTCACTGCATCGTTACTAGCATTGCATTGTCACTTCAGATAAAAGTGTCTGTCGAAAGAATGCATTTAAATAATGTGTGTTGATAACATATTACTCAAGCAAATTTGATTTCATATTGTGTAGATTTATGGCATATGCAACTTCAAATATAAGAACTACTGAACATTCTTACACTTACTACATCCTTGGTCGTGGATATTGCTTCCAGTCTCTGGCTCTTAAACATGGAAATGTTATGAGTTGAAAAAGACTTGTATAAACACGATAACATCCTAGCAATGGTTGTGTATAAAAATATTGCCTGGCAGGCTTGGCACTTGATTAATTAGTTCAATCTTTTTTTTTAGCCCCAGCTGCGTTCTAATTGGTGATCCACTGTAGTAGTCATTATCTAAAACCTCTTTACTGTGCCACAATTTAAGCTCTGACTGTTGGTAAACCAAGAACAATTAGCTCTCAATAAGCTTGCATACAAAATCACAAACCTTTTGTTTCCTGGGGAATTGCTTATTAATATTCATGAGGTCCATCAACAGACCTGGTGAAAAACATGCCATTGTGCATCAACTAAGCTCTTAACTAGATTTAGTATTCGTGTTATATTCAGAGCTACTTAATCCGGTAGCATCGTGTTTTTTTCCCCCCTAGTTTTTTTTTTCTCCTCCAATCTCCAATTATGAATGATCACCCCCTTGCTTGCTGTCATCTGCTTGTTAAGACCAATATTGAAATCCTCATGTGGATTTATGCGGCGAGATCTGCAATGGAAATCAGGCACATCTGTTTGGAGATGCCGGTCTGGAAAAGAGCGATTGCTTCTCCCAGAGGATCCGCGGCGGCATCACTCCTCAAAAACACCAGCTCGTCGGTGACAAGTAAACCCAAATCATCACTGATGTTATTTATTTTCAAATGTTCCCCGCTTGACAGGCGACATCTTGTTCTGTGCCCGTCCCACGGGGCCCTGCGTCTGTGTCTGACGTGTCTGGCTGACACCAAAGCAGCGGGAAGTCGCCAGAGACATGTTTGGGAATTTGTCACAATCCCAAACACACATGCGCACCGAGGTTGTTTACACACCTACGGATCTGTCGAGATGACTGTTGCAGTTGTCAACGTTCGTGGCAGTGCGGTTGAGGAGTCCCGTCGAAACGAGACCGTGATTGGATTGAAAAGATGTAAAGGTATAAATCTCGACAGTGAAATAACGAGGAGCGGGCGGGTGGGTGGGAGGTTGCAAATGTAGGCCACCTTTCGCATTTATTTGGCTTTTTGCATGCTTTAAATTGTTAAATCAGCTTTTGTTAAGTAGGCCTATGATCCATCTCTTCTGATTTCACTAATAATTAACAATGCAAAATTACAGTAACGTCCATATACTGTATATTTGGACACTGACACAATTTTCATAATTTTGGCTCTGTACGGCACCAGAATAGAATTAAAATGAAACAATCAAGATGAAATTGAAGTGCAGACTTTAAGCTTTAATTCAAGGGGTTGAACAAAAATATAACATAAAATGCTTAGGAATTACAACCATTTTTATACACAGCCCCCCCCCATTTAAAGCTCAGAGTGTGCACTTTAAGTCCATATTCATTATATAACTGTAACATGAATATGTTTTGGTCAACAGCTAAAATAATAAAACTTGTGCCTGTGTCCAAATATATATGTACCTAACTGTATATTATAGCCAGTCAGGGAAGTCAGGTTATGTACCGTTCCAGTCAAAAGTCTGGACACGACACGGTGCCAAAACAAACAATAATACAGAGCGACAAAGTTGCAGTCGCCACATTGTGATCTATTGCGGTACACACTGACTTCCCTGACTTTCACATCTTGGCAACAACTGGGTCGCTGCTAGAGAAAGTGTGTGTGTGTGTGTCTGTGTGTCTAAGAACCAGGATGAGCGAGTGAGCGTAGCGGCAGGTAAACGAGGCGTGAGCACAGGGTCCTGCTCCCTGAACGCAGCGCTCGTCAGACAGTCCATTTGTCAAAGTGCCCCAGCGGAGCTTTCCAAAAGACCGCGTCACTTCCAACCCCTGCAGGGAAACCCCACGTCTACATCCAGGCCAGAATCGTAGTATCTGGATTCAGAAGCATAAAGACTAACATGGACCTCGTGGAAGGTAGAATTATGCTCAATGTCGGGTTGCAGCTGCTGGCATGATGTAACAAGTTTTTGGTTTATAGCAAAAAATAGATCAAGTTTATCGCCGCATCTATGAAACTGTCATTTGTTTCATTTGTTAGGCATAGAATGGGGAAATAAATCTAAATACATTTTGACTGTGGTTTTGTTAGCTTGGAAAGAACACACTGTACTCTCTATTTGTGTTTTATATTAGGTTGTACCTCATGTGGTACAATAATAGATTATTTGGTTTGTCTTTTTTTTTCAATGCTAAAATATATTTTTAGGACTGTATTTAATGTGCAGATTAGATTAGAAATGAGTCAAGATTTATAGATTGACTTTAAGAGAGTTTCTCCAGTAGGTGGCAACACTCTTGTAAGCTGTTATTTTTACAGACGAGTAGGAGAAGAAAATGTCCATAGAGTGCTGCAAGAATGAGTTCTAAAACCCAGAAACAAGTTCGCATTTTACCCTCCCAGTTCTATCCAGCTTTTGTGACTGTGTATGTTATTGGGAGTTTTATGGTTTTAGAAATACTGTTTCTGAAATTTGAAGCAGTTATGTAAGGAATTATTCACTCAGAAATACTGTTCAAAGCTTTTCAGTAAGAGTCAGTAAGAGTTTTTTGAAAGAAATTAATACTTTTGTATATATTCAGCAGGGAAGCATTGAATTGATTCAAAGTCACAGTAAACACTTTTATAATGAGACAAAATATCTGTATAATAAAAAAAAATACTGTCTATTTGTCAAATAATTCAGAAAAATGTATCTATTCATGCTGCGTTGCATGCTGGGAACCTTCAGAGTACATATGCACTGTAGAAACACAGTATGATGCTGTGTTCTGAGAGTGCAGTTAGGTACAAGAGAAGTCCCACTGTGAAATTACTGCAAAAGTAATGCAATTATTAACCTGGAATATACTGTAATTTCGAACATTTTTAACAATGTGCAATAATCCAATAGGTTTATGTCTAGGGAATCAGGGTGATGATAACTTCTGGGTTGGCCTTCAAAAATATGTCATTACTGCAGCACTCCTTGAAAATAACAGCAAATGGAGATGGGAAAAACAACAAAGGATGTGCGAGAAGGTCTGAAGATAAAGAGGACCTCTACATTTCAGGTTTGAAAAGCCAACTGCTGGTTCAGTAATTAATGCCATGAGTTCGGGATGGGACATGTTCTCTTAACAGTGGTGGACAGGAAATGTTTGGGAAACTCATTTGGAAACAGTTTGGTGCGTCAAGCCAGAGGTTGAGCACACTATTGTTATACAGTAGTTAGATGTTTGACCTTTTTTAATAGATCCTTGACTTTTGATTTTCTGTTAATGACAGGCACAGGTACCGAACGCTTCTAGGGTAATGATTCATTTTTAAAACATGTATTTGATGCATCACACTCTTTGCTGTGTGTTTGGCATTTTCTAGAGCCAAGCGAGTATTCCTCTCCTCTTCCTCTGAGGTGTCCAGCCAGAGCTCTCAGTAGAGACTCATTTATAAAGGCACTCCGCTGGCTGGCCCAGTCACGCACTGGTGCTTTGGACATCACTTCACTCCACTAATGGTCTTACTGGGAGAGGTTCTGCATCCTGGCCATCCATCAATGTGTCAGGATAGGGTATGTGGAGATACTTGAGTGTTTTACTTTGTATTTTTGTGTGCGAGTGTGTGTGTGTGAGAGAGAGAGAGCGCTATCTATCTATCTATCTATCTATTCATCCATCCATCCATCAATCCATCCATCCATCCGTCCATCAATAGGAGTAAGCATAGAAGATTTCCACCTGTTTCAACCTATAGTTTTGCATTGTGTAACTTTTAGGTGATATGAACTTTACAATTGACTGACATTTTGTTGTCCCTGCACACTAAACTGGGATGGAAGAAAATATTTTTAGCATCTAAAACTGACACAGTGCAGCTTTAGGAGACAGCACACTCAGGGTCTTGGGCTACTTGACTCACTCCAAAACTACTGTTTCATTTAGACTCAACCTTCTGTCCTCTCCTCTATTGATTTACCTCTGTGAACTTGTACAGTCTCTCTCTCTTTCTCAGCCTTTCTCTCTCTATGATGCACTACTCGTCCTTGGGAGTCATGTGTGTGTGTTTGGGCCGAGTTATAGTATAAATCAGATGAAAGGTAGAGACTGGGCCTGCAGGGTTGTGACTTCCTCTGGAGAGTACTGCATCTCCAACTGAATAAATGGGAAGTGAAATGGCATATGGAGCCATAAAGTGCTCAGACTGAGGACTAGGCCACTGTGCTCTCCAAGCGAATGAGATTAGATTTACACATGCAGCCTTCGGATTTAGAAAGCTTACACTTTGCCCAGCCTTTGTGGCTGTGTATGTTATTGGGAGTTTCATGGGTTTAGAGATACTGTGTGTGAAATTGGAAGCAGTTATGTAAGGAATTATTCACCCAGAAATACCGTTCAAAGCTTTTTGGGGTCAGTAAGATTTATATTTTGTAATTTTTCAAAATAAATGAATACTTTTTATATATATTCAGCAAGGATGCATAAAATTGATCAAAAGTCACAGTAAAAACTTTTATAATGATACAAAATATACTGTCTATTCATCAAAGAATCCTGATAAATGTACGTATCAAGGTTTCCACAGAAATATTAAGCACCACAACTATTTTCGACATTCATAATAACAAGAAATGTTTCTTGAGCACCAAATCAGCATATTTATCTATAGATTGGATCAGAAAACAGCTATTTTAAATTGTAAAAATATTACTGTTTTTACTGTATTTTTGTGCAAATAAATGCAGTCTTGGCCTTCAAATAAACTACCGGAAAGTACAATAAATGTACAGTTGTCCATATGACTGCTAGCAACACACAATAAGCAGTAATGCCTTGTATGAACAATGTGTATATTAGGTTTATTATACAATATGAGACAATATTTTAACAGTATATTTCAAATAGAAATAGGCTATCATCTAAGTTTTAGCCATCTGTTTTGAGAGAAAGATCGGAAAGATGAGAAATGAGACCACCAGGGGACTCAGACTTGAAGCTGTTTAAAAAGCAATTACATGACTGCTTTCTACTTCCTGTTTAGTGGGATGTTACAGACTTCCAGACAGAGAAAGAGGGAGCGGATGGGGTAATAAGGGTGAAATGGACACCATAACATTTTCAGACATACCCTCAAGGAGAGGAGGGCCTCTCTTATTAGGTACAGCACAAGATGTATTCCTTTATTCCTACCGTGGCTTAAAAATAGCCTTAGTCATTTCCATATGTGACCCCGGGGGGAAAAGGTTGACAGGGCCTTTCCAGGCCTATTAGCCTCCCTGCCCAGTTTAAGAGGCCATAGTCAAGGGCTGC
Organism: Schizothorax lantsangensis; assembly: GCA_027422415.1. Classification (NCBI taxonomy): domain Eukaryota; kingdom Metazoa; phylum Chordata; class Actinopteri; order Cypriniformes; family Cyprinidae; genus Schizothorax; species Schizothorax lantsangensis. Next base: position 3,222,725 of record CM049842.1, read on the forward strand.
CAGGATGGGGTCTGCACCCTCTTGAGCTCAATTGGTTAGAATCACAGATGGAGAGCTCCTCCGAGCCACAGAGTGAAAGAGAGACTTGCTCGATATGGAAAGCTATAGAACAGAGGGTGTGCTGTTTCTGTTCCTCAAGGAGGAAATAACTTAGCCTCCAATTAAAGGTTTAAGATGTTAAATAAAACTCAGCACTGGTGCTTTTTAAAACAGCAGGGTTAATGCTTGTTTGTCTTTATGATCAGGCTGCAAGGGAATAGATATTTCCTTTCCTGTTTCCTATTAGCTAGGATTTGGTTGCTTGTGGTGTATTTTCTGCTGATTCTGCCATTTTTTGTGCATTCTGATAGCTTCAAGATTTATTACTGTGTAAACACTAAGAGAAAACCTAAGCTAGGATTCCTCTAGAGTTTTACAGATGCTGCAGAGCTTTCTTACTTGGCTCTATTAGCTTAGTTTAAGTAAATCTTGTATGCTCACCAAAGGCCACAATAGCTACACTTTACATAGCTACTGTAATGGATATATAAAACAAATACTCAAAAGAGCTGTGCACAGACATGTCATGTCCATTTAAACTTTAAAATTGGATTTTAAATGCAGCTTTCAAAAAAAAAATACAATGCCAATGTAGGCTAAAAAAAGGTGTTTGTCTATGGCAGAAATCACCTGCTAATATTTGGTCCGTCCAATCGGGTTGCACCTTCTGCAAATAATTTTACTTAAACCTATGACTTTTCCCTCTCTTGTAAATGCTGTCAAGGTCATTTGTAACTCGGCTTGGTTTTGTCTTACATTTGTATATGGAACTGATTGGTAGTTTTGTTTTTGCGCTTTGGTCATGGTGCATGATGCCCCAGAGGGCCAGATCACGCAGATGTCTCATGACCATCTAGGAACATCATGACATTTCCAAGGTGAACATTAGGCATCTAAGGAATTTTCAACTGCGAAAACAGTCAGACGATTCCTGGAGGCCGTTAGTTCTTTTTTCTCATAATCTGTATGGGGAAACAAAAATAGGATAAGACATGTCCATTTTTTGGCACCTTCAGTGCAAATGTTTGAACACATAAGCCATCATACATGAGTGGGAAAAAGCTCTTTGCAAGGTCACACTTCTTTTGATTTTATCAGTGCTGTGGTTTCAAATATGACCGATAAAGTTTTCAATCCCCTCAAGCACAGTCAGATGTCGGCTGCTGTTTTTTTCTTCCTTTTTCCAGTGCGTATCAGACAGACTTAATGCCTCCCAGCATGGCTGCACTTAGTTAGTGGATTTTAGTGTGTTATTGAGTTTAAATAACCTGTAAAGTGTATTTGCCGGACAGCTCAGCATTATGGGACTCTCCCCAGGCTGCTGACAGTGAGTGAATGGGGTCATACAGAGTGGCAAGAAATAAAAAAACATTTTACATTTTGTCCAGTATTTCATTCTGTGGAAAAATGAATTAGGTATTTTAGTTGGTATGAATGGTATGAGGTAGTTGTGTGATATTCCATGTATGCTATGCAAAATTTAAAATCTGTCTGTATCTGTCTGTCTATCCATCCATCCATCCATCCTTCCATCCTGTCTACAGGCATCAATTCATCTCTGTCTGTTTGCCTGTCTGGTATTTTTCTTCAGAATTTCTTTGAATAAGAGGAAGTAGAATTAAAATGAAATTTTCTGTGCTTCTGTTTTAAATTTCCAAATTGGTTTGTAATTTTAAAAGTGTTCTCAGTAGGGCTGCACGATATATTGCATGCGATAGTCATGCGCATCTCGTCAGTAAAGACGGTTCTGTGATTAGCCGTACATCTCCATCACCTGTTTTCAGATGGAGCGGCATTTAATACACGGAGCCATAGATCACTGACAAGCTACACAATATCACGTTCACTATCGCATGCGATTCATCTGTGATTCTGAAAGCGAATTGCGTAGCTTGTCGTTGAACTACGGCTCTGTGTATTAAATGCCGGTCCATTTGAAAACAGGTGATGGAGATTTACGGCTAATCACAGAACCGTATTTACTGACGAGATGCGTATGACTATCGCATGCAAAATATCGTGCAGCCCTAGTTCTCAGTTCAATACTGAAATCCACACAACCCTAGTTTGTGCAGAAATTGGCTATAGGTTTTGTGTGTACATCTATATAAGTATGTGTTTGTGGGCAGGCGTCTTTTAGTGTGTATGTTTTTCTCTTTGCTATTATATTCAGTATGTGTGCATGTGTAGTCTCTGCGTATATTAATAAAACACTAGTGGCAGGCGTGCTTGTCTGTGCATTCTGAGCTCTGGGTAATACATTATGGAACAAAGGACCAATATGAACTCAGTGTAGACTGTTTCAACCCTTGTCTCTAGGGCTCTGTAACACTAATTAGAGAAAAGGCCCTCTTGCCCTCTGTCCTCTTTATATTCCCGTCTCCTTGCTCATCCCCCCATCCCTATGGATTTGAGGAGGAGGTTGGCAAGGGCACCTCCCCCTTTCAGATGAGTGTCTAGGGTCTTTAAGGGTTGGTCCCACAAGAAAAAAGAGGGGTAAAAGTCATGTCAGGCTTGTGTCCAGATGGAGGAGGAAGAAAAACATGGCCGTGGGAGTGATTGAGAGAGGCTTTTTTGGCAATGCTAACGTGCAAAAAGAGGCTAATCCATATTAGCTGCACAAAAGCATAGCAGATTAGCGTGTGTGTTCATTAAAATGCATTAAAAAACCTTTTGATATGACCTAACAGACCAGAGAATGAGAAGTTCAGGGGAAAACAGAATTCCACGCTTTTGTTCGATCTTCTGTTTTCAAGATTAGCACCAGTGATATTCCCTTCAATTCTTAGGAAATGCATCTATGTTGTCTATGCTTTGTTTTTTAATTGTTCTGTGTGGAGAAAGAGATTGTAGAGGCTAACAGGGCTATGCTAACCAGCATCAGATGCAGTTGCATCATGTATCACTGTTGTTGTATCATGAAGAAACATTCATAAACGTTACGCTTAATTAACACCATTTGTGACATAATGTTATAATGGAAGTGAATGGGGATGTGAAGATGTATAAATTATATATTATTTACAGTTATTTTAGGATTTTATGGCATTGTCAAAAAATTGGATGATGATTTTTTCCTGTGATGTTAAAATACAGTATCTTTGTATTCTTTTTTAAAACTCAAATAGTTATTGTACATTCTTACAAAAAAAAACAGCCTAGGCTCATTGGAAAAATGTAACTCTAGCTACATTTTCACTCACACTCCATAAACATACAATGCAATGCAGTTTTCAGCTGAAATGACAGTAAAACACCAACAACTTTTGTTCCCTTCATTTTATTCACACAAATTAGAATTACAGGGGCACATTATCAATTAAAAAAAAAGACTTACTATAATGAATGATTTATTAAGGGATACATTTTAATATTTGCATCACATAACCAGCTCCATATGTACATTTTATTTCTGACATAGTAAACTTGCTCGGTGGCTCACCTGGTACAGCATCGCACTTGCGATGTGAAACACTTGTGTACGAGTCCTGTGAAACATGAGTCACGATGAAACATCTCAAAGACTGGTAGAAACAAGCTAAAATGGCATGATTGCTTCAGCAAGTTTGTTTTTATCTCATGTTTGCTTTTGTTAATACTATTGGTTAGGTTTAGGGTAGGGTTTAGTGTGGCTACTCTGTTATTTCTAAATCTAATGAGCGCTTCTAGTGCTGCAAAACGTTCAAGAAGCAATGTGATTTTGCAGAGATGTTACCACAGGCATGTCTTTCCAATGAGAAAAATCCAAGTAGAGAAAAATACATATTGTAATAAAATAGGGCTACACCACCACTTCTGGCACTGTGATCATAATATGAAAGAGTGGAAAGCAGGAACATTGACTGTTCTGTGCCCATTTGATATCCTCTTTTATTCCTTCTAGGATAGCTTTGATTCTTGTTAAGCCAACATCTTGATTCTTGTTAAGCCTACATTAACTGTTCATAGGCTTCAGCGCCCCAGTCAAAGACTCTTTCCCTTGTCTAATGGGCCTTGAGAAAAGAGTAGACATGCATTTCGAGATGCTAAGTCTTTGAAAGCATCAAGGTAAAGTGGTAAAAGATATAAACGTGGACCCCTTTGACAGCAGCAAGCAGGCATTCTTTGGCAGCAGAGTAGAAGATTGTTTAGCCTGCACGACTAGCATCTGCTAATGGGATTTTCTTAGGTGTGCGATATTGACTGTGCTCTGATTTGACAAATAGTATTGCAATATTTTGAGGTTTGGCTATCACTTAACTAATGCATCATCTTTGCAGTAAGCAATAAGCGTTTTGCTGATCAGGCATCATCTGTGAAATACATATCTGGCCAATGGCATATGCTCCAGTCAGAAGTGGCTAAGCAAGTCCTCCACGTAAGTGTCTTGAAAGCATTGTTACTGCAAGCCTCCATCAGTATTTGTCATGTTTATAACTGCCTCCCTTTTTTGATTTTTTTTTTTTTCATGTACCACCATCTTGATGAGAGGCATCCGCCCCGCGCTTCATTCCCGTAATGGCCTCGGTTGACTGTATATCATACGCTGGGTGATTTAATCTGCCACTTTGCTGTTAATGCACAGAAAGTGACTCAAATTTCATGGCTGCTGGAGTCAACCGCTGCTTTATTGTTATTAGTGTCATGCTATTGCCACTACCTCTGAGTACAATAAGCATAAAGCAGCTATTCTTCCAGGCAAACGTCAAAGGGAATGTGAGGGACATGCTGCGCATGGTTTGTATGAAAAATGTAAACCTGAATAGGGGATTCACATCCCTGGCATGACTGCTGCTCACCACTGATTGAATTGGGGAAGGTTAATGCAACCAGCCTGCAAAGTTACATCTACTACAAGATGCTAAGAGTGGACAGCTTGTTACACAAGTGTTCATTTTTCCTCATGACTTCTCATTTTTTCCAGTCAACACAGAATTCACGGTTCACCTGAATTTGATTAGCTGACCCCACGGTTTGTTTATGTTACGTTTCTGAGGTCGACTGGTGTTCCGAGTCAGCTCCCAGTTCGACCACGGTTCATGGAGCAGGGCCGTATAAACAGCTGGCTTGTATTCGGTAATTTGATTTGAAATCTACTGTCGTAAATTTAATTTGATGATAGTAATGTGATATTCCTAACTCAATTCATTTCATTTGCTTGCTGTTGATTTGTTATTCACTGGAGGATTTTTTTCTTCCTCAACTTGACTTTTCCTTTCCATCGCCTTGTAAATCTTGATTTCTTGTTTTAACTTGTTAAAATTCAAAGTGTCTGTTTAATGTGTGTGTGTGTGTGATATAATATGTGTGTGTAATATATATATTCTGTGTTGATTAATATTTTTGTAATGTACGAACTACGAAGTTAAAAGTTAATAAATTACAATGATAAAAAAAGAAAATGAGAAAATCTCTTTCCAGTCAGAATTAATTCAAGCAGTTGCGATTTAAAATCAAAATCAGGAAATTTGTCTTGATACCCAGCACTAATTAATAAATTAAAGAAAAAATAAATGTAAAAAAAATAACATCTTTCTCTGTCCATCCATGTAGCTATTGTTTTTTGTTTGTTTGTTTTGTTTGATTGTTTGTTTGTTTTTATTTCCTCAATTGTTTTGCAATAGAAAAAAGAGGTGATGTGGTCATGGATTTTGAGCGCTAATTGATTAACAGTATTGACATAGTGACCGCTGCTTAGCTGAAAAGACTCAAATTGCCCATCGGAAATCAGTCCTGTGCTAATGCAGCCTCCATTGTAACCACGCCGTTGTGTTCCTGCACTTAAACCTTCCACACTTCTTCTTCTTCTTTCTTTTTCCATCCCTTGCTTTTCCTCAAGGGGGCTTATTATACACTTCTGGAGCTCTACGAGGAGGGAGGGAATCTCTCAGTGGGAAGCCTGAAAGCCCAGTTTGCGGCTGGGGTAAGTCTGCTGGAGCATCTGCTGCCCGCGGCTGGGTTGGAGCTCTGACGCGTGGGTCTGGAGAACTATTCCAGAGCCGCTGTAGTTCAGATGAATGCCAGCGGATTAACATATCTAACACGGTGGAGGAAGGCAGGGCTGCTGGATGAAAAAAAAAGATAAAAAAAACAGAAATGCTTGTGTCCGCATTCAGATCTACGAGCGTGAAATGCAGCAGCATATGGTAGACGAGGGGACACACGTGCTGCAACCAGATACATCAGACTCGATTTTCCCGTCCTTTGTCTTTCCCGTTTCTGCCTCTCGGTCTTTTCAACTGCTTCTGTCCTTCTATCTGTTTCTTTCTTCCTGTTGCACTCTGCCTCTTCCCCTTATTTGTGTCAAACGTGCATGCAAAGTGGCTTATGCAAATACTCATGTACACGAGCATGTAAAACCATATGGATCTCTCGTAGTACGATAAGAGATGGCACACAGCACGTTCCCCACGCACATGCGCTCGCCTGCACAAAGAGAGAGATTTATTCCTCCGTTCCCCTCCCTTTTTTCCTCTCTTCCAGGCCTGACACAGCCCTTGGATCTATTCCCAGAGCTGACCCCTTAGTGGGGACATTGATGTAGGCTTGCTAATGATGAGAAATGGAACCATAATGCCGGCTGTTAAACCTCGGGGGCGCACAACAAATGTGCTTCCGAGACCCGGCATTTGTCTCTGAATAGATTAGATCCTAGCTGTGGTAACCTTATATTTAATCTCTCTACCTCTCTCTCTGCCTCCCTCTCTCCCTTCGCTGGGCCAGTAGCTGTTCCTCATGATAAATAATACTTTATCATCCTCTGCCGCAGGCGCAGCCGGACTGCTTTAACCGTTGCCGTTCCGGAAGAACAATGTGATGCTTTTGTCTTCACGTGTGTCATAATTTAACCGCACCTGGGATGACGAGGCCGGATCTTTAGCATTTCGTTCCACATTTGCATGCCTCACGAGTCCCACGAGCATTTTACCTGGGCATCCAATTTGGATGTTCTCCATATGGAATGATAGCATTCCAGCCGGTATGAATAATGTGGATCCGCCTCCATTGAATCCGCCTCGTCGTCTTGTTAGTGCGTCTCCTGCGTTCAGTAGTGGGAAAATGAGAGCAAGTTATATTAAGTCTCTCTGAGGAGTTTTTTTTTCCATCCAATCAGTGTGAACACCTTTTTTCTGTGACATTGTTCTGAAAGCTCTCAGAAAGCGAGATCATATCCTTGTTATTCTCCTCAGAAAAAAAAGAGCGGCAACGACACGGAAATCTGATAAATTGGCGCCACAACATATTAAATTATCAATGCACATGAAAAATTCATTCTAGAATGCCTTTCACACTTTCTGAGTCAGTGCGCAATTTACTTTTATCTTGTTAAGGCAGGGAAATTTTATTATGGAAAAATAATACCACTGTTTTTTTTTCCTCCCTAGACTCTCTCTTTCGCTCCCAGTTTCTCTCTCTGATCCATTTTAAATGGTTGCAGTAATGGTGCAGAAAAATAGGCTGAAAATGAGAAATCGCTCATGAGTAGTTATAAATATTCATGTGAACGATAACTATGTTATAGGCTGCTTTTCTGAGTTCTTCTGCTGTGAGAGTCTGTCCCCACCACAGAAACGTCTCATCTCAATGATTCTTGGTTAGTCTCAAAGTTCTGAAAGGCCGTGGTTCTAAAATGTTTACGTTTCTAAACACGACTGGTGGAATGTGCGGTATAATCGTGCGCGTTCTTCAGCCAACAGACCGAACAACTTCAAAAGATGTAATTTTGCTGCCATGTGGTCAAATACTAACCAATGATTAAAGAAAACTTGTGTAAGTGCTTTGATAAATCACTTCCTGGTTTTGCAGAACAGAAATCTGGAATGGCTTGTATCGTGAAGTTTCAGATGCTGATTTGAGTGATTTATAGCCACAATTTTAAATCACGCTCTGTGTGTGGGACACGTATTTCTTATTAATAATAATGTGGTTGCACATGAATAAAAGCAAACGTCCTTTCTTAACACATTTCCAGTAAGCCTTTTCAAATACACATATAGTATCCAATCCACTCATTTATCTCTTCTGAATGACTCGGTCACAAACAGAAACCATGTAAAGTAGATGCAAAGGTGTTTGGGAGAGAACAAAAATGGTCACGTTGTTCTCATCTGTCAGTGTAGGACTTTTTTTTAACCATTTTCATGAGTAAAAATGAGTGTCAGGAGGTTAAGAATGAGGACAGATTATTTGTACATGAACATGAATCTGTCATTATTTACTAAAGCTAATGTTATTTCAAAACCGTATGCTGTTTTTTTGTTTTTAGTGCAACACGAAAGGAAAAATGTAATGCTCTTCCAAACGATGACAATCATATTGTCCACGTGTGTAAGGACAAAAACACCTTAAAAGTAGTTCATATGACTATATATACATCTTCTGATGTCACATTTATGGGATGAACAAAAATGAAATGCCATCATTCGCAGCTGGATTTGAATTTGTGAACCAAATCAGTCTGATTCTTAAGCAAATTCTTCTTCTGAGTTTTTTTTTTTTTTTCCTGGTGAACCAGTTGATTCATTTCACAAGTCTGACTGATCTGAGTTCTTGTCTCCTGGAGGCCAAGAATATCAATAAATAACGATGTAAAATTTGGTCTGTTCTTCACACAAAGCCATTGTATATCTTTCAAGGACTTGGAATGAAGATTTGTGCTTTTTTGTGTTTTTAAAGCATAACAGATGTGGTCACTATGAATTCATGGAGAGAAAAAAAAGCAATGTGACATTTCTCCTTTTGTGTTCCACAGAAGAAAGAAAGCCTATGATTTGAAATGACATAGGAGTGAGTAAATAATGACAGATTTTTCATTTTTGGTGAGCTATGCCTTTAAAGCTCCCTCATTTATGCTGATCTGCCATGTTTGGTGATGCAAATTGCTGTAACTTGCCCAAGGTGTTCCATCATCAGAGGGGCATAATTATCTTCGGCAACAACCAATATTGGATTGTTAAGCCTGAGGATGAGATGCCCAATGAGGCCTGCGCTCTCTCTCTCACTCTCTGTCTCTCTCTCGGTTGAGCTCTGACAGATGAATCTACAGGGAAAGATAGCTGAAAGGCAACCTGAGGCAACTAGAGTGTCTTTCTCTCTCTTCCCTTCTCTATCCCAAGCTTGGTCTCTCCTTTTCCTTTCTGTTTTTGTCTTTATATCACGTAGAACGTATGAGCACCTGATGGAGCTTTTGTTGCAAACCAGCTTGCACTGTCGGATGGTTCTTTCAAGCTTTACATGACTTTGAATTTCCAGTTCTGTCCTTCATTCGGTAGATCTTCTCTACCCATGATAATAGCTAGCCAGAGGAAGGTTAAAATTGCTCTTCTGTCATCAGATGTGCCTAGTAGCAAAAACGGATCTATAGACTGATTTTCCGAGAGTTCCCTTGGCAAAGTGAAAACCTATTTCTGTCGACATGTGGCACATCTGCGGTGCTAATCTAAAGTTCAGTTTGTCTCAGAGCTAAGGTTAGTGCCGTAACATGAATTTGTATCTTCATGAACATATTCTGTGCTGAGTTCTTCAGAGATGATATTTCAGTGTTTCAGAACAAAGATTATTTGTTGTAATGTGTTTATCCACACTTTAAAAAATGCTGGGTTAAATACAACCCAGCGCTGGGTAAAATATGGACAAACCCAGCGATTGGGTTGTTTTGACCCAGCGGTTGGGTTACTGCCCAGAAGGTTGGGTTAAACATTTAACCCAATTGTTGGTTGAAAACAACCCAGCATGTGTTCTGTCCAATATTTACCCAGCACTGTGTTGTATTTAACCCAGCATTTTTAGAGTGTGCATGCATTGTCCTCCTTTGCTTGACTCAAAGGCCTCAAGCTCTTGTTGGTACCGAATTTTTTTTTTTTTCTGAATTACATTAAATTGCACAATACTGTCTGTAGCCATTTACAAGATTTGATTTTATTTTCTCATAGCAGTAAACCAATAAACATAAAAGATAATAAGACAATTATTCCATTCAGAGGACCTCAGATTTACCTCATTCATGATGTCTCAGTTGTCTTTCTGTTGGTTGTAAGTGTATGCGTGTCTCCGTCTCATGTACTGTTTTTCTCTGAATGCCTGATGGGTTTAATAGGAAGTGTGTAGGAAAGGGGATGACCTATAATCACAATCAGCTGGTAAATAATTACAAGCTGTGCATTCCATGCAAAAACTTCCTAGAAGTAGCGCAGACATTGCATGCTTTAAGGAGCAGGCTACACTATTTAGCCACTGTTCAAAGCTAAACAAGAACATTAGTTGGTTAGTTTGCAACACTGTTTTAGTGTTTAAAAGATGCCATTCATTTGGTTTGCATTAAAGCCAGCTTCAGCTTAAATCCCTCGGTGAAAAATTGCTTTGATTCAGTCAAGCTGTATTACATTGTCTGCACAGTTTATAGGTCAAGCCCTCAGTAAAACACAAGATGTTCAATTCTTCTATCTGAAAACAGTTAATAAAGGGCTCTCTTTAGATTTTGTGTCCTTTACTCTTGGCCTTTGGCACTTTTGCCCATTTATTTGATTTGACTGCTGAGAAAATTTGATCTCTCAGAATTGACCCACTTGTGAAATAGATTCAGACTTCTCATCCCTTTCAAACACAGATTCAGAACCTGTCGGAACCCATTTCATCTAGTTGTGACCAGATGAAATTGTCACAAGGGTGACATCTCAATAACTGGGGAAATTTCAATTGCACAAATTCTTGTTTTCTCTAGTAGTATTTTTGGTCACTTTATTTTAAGGTCCAATTCTCGCCATTAACAAACCATTAACTATGACTTTTGCCTCAATAAAATCCTAATTTGCTGCTTATTAATAGTTAGTAAGGTAGTTGTTAAGTTTAGGTATTGGGTAGGATTAGGGATGTAGAATATGCTTTATAAGCACTAATAAATGGCCAGTATGTTAATAATAGGCATGCTAATAAGCAACTAGTTAACAGTGAGAATTGTTCCCTATAGGCTACTAAAGTGCTACCAATTTTTAACTTATTTTGATTTTCTTTTTCTGTTTGATGAACAAAGTGAATAAAATCACACTGGGATATACAAGGGCAAATATTCATTACACAATTATACAAAAAGTCATTTCAAGTTAAAGTATGTTGTTAAGGTTTAAGTTTTTATTTTTTTCATTTTTTTTTTTTTTTCTCGAAAGTCAACTGTTTTATGTGTTGTAATTTTGTAGAATGTATTAATTGATATCTGTTGGACCAAACCACAGGTTTGATATTTTGTTGATACCTTTTAATAAAAAATAAAAAAATATGACTATATATGACTAATATATATAAATATGTATAGCCTATATAATGTTTGTGACTCACTGGAACACACGTCTATGGAAAGGTTTAGGGGAAAATGTGGTAATTTTTACATTTTACATTGAAGCCGTTCACATGACATTTAAAGTGAGATTTCATTCTTTCAAAGAAGAAAGAAGAAGCAGGCGGCTGGTATGTACTAAACTCCGCCTCTCATACATCGATTGCTTTGGTCTTGTTTTTTTAACACACCCAGCGGAGCCGCTTGTAGCGCACTTCAGCGCGCGCTCGCGGAACACTCGCTCCTGTATGCGCCTGGAGAGCCTCGCGCAGCGGAGGCGCTCAGTTCGTGTGGGGACCTTTTAAAACCTTCCACATCCGTCGAAAACGAATGGATTCGCTCACTTATTCGAGATCAACGATATTACCAAGAGCCCGAGTCCATGGAATGTTGTTCGGAGGTGTTTTTGCCTGTGAAATCGAGCGGTACTTCTGCTAGGAATCTATTGTTAACGATCTGTCATAGGAGCTTCCACGACTTGGGATTCATATCTGTCGCCTTCACCTTTCCTTGACTAAAAACCTGATTCTATTCACCTGAGTGAGGAATGTATGACTCATTGCTGAACAGATATCAGTCTGTCTGATCTGTCGTTGAAAATATCCTCCGCTTCTAACAGCTTTCGCCACCGCAGTCGTTATAAACGTTCCTCTGAAGATTTATTGTTGGGACAGGTTCGTATTTCTTGTGCGCCTTCAGTCGGTCGAGATCTGCGGGAGCTCGGCGAAAGAAATCTGCCTTCGCTTTCATAAGACATATACTGGATGTAACGGAATTGCATTTTATTCGGCACCTTTCGCAAAAACGGTGTGAGTATTTTTCTCCGATGGAAGCGAATCTAATATAGAATTCGGTAAGATGTTTTCCATAAAGTATGAGCCTGCGACAATGAACGCGTCTCTAATGCTTCTGAAACCTTGTTATATTTTGCATGCAATAATTTGATCAACGCAGTCTTTTTGAAATGCTGTTTTAATATGAAAACCACAGCGCATGTGTCTGAAGTCTTAGGAATAAGGTTTCGCTTGAATCTAACAGAGGTTCAGGTTTTGTTCTAGAGATTGAAGGTGTTTTTTCTCACACATTGGTATCACAAGCAATTTACTGTTTTACTCGGTTTTAATGCCGTTATTGTGTGTATGCGCTTTGTCTTGTGTTATTCAGCATCAAATGATGTATAAGCATATGAACATATGAAATCTTTCTTTCACATTGGTCAATGTCTGGCTTTTTGTATTGAGATTCTTTTTTCTTTACATAATTCTTTAACTCTGGCTTTGCATATGGGTCAATGACGTGATACTCATTTTTTTATTAGTAATACAATTTTATTAGTAATACATAAATTCAAACTTTAAAAACAAAAACTACTTGAACATTTTCCATGATGCATTGTTTTTAATTTCTGAATTAAAATGATTTTTGCCTTATTTTGTAGGGGTTTAAGTAAAAGTGTCTAGGTGGTGTAACCATGCCTTATTTTGTAGGGGTTTGAGGATAAAAATAAAAAGTGTCTAGGTGGTGACATAATCTTTTATCTGAGGATAAAAATAAAAATTTCTTTAAATAAATAAATAAAAAGAAAAATAGGCAGTTATGCAGTTTAAAGTATTAATATTTAAAAACTTTGGTCCCCATGTCAGTGTGGTATTACCAACCTGTAGGAAGCCATTTTGTTTCGTATTAATATTTGACAAGAAAACTTTGGTAAAATGTCAGTGACTGACCCTTTCAAGCCCTGTAGGAAGCCATTTTGTTTCGTCATATGACAAGAAAATTGTCATTGATTTTTATGAAAACTGACCCTTTCATAGCCCTGACCTTTTTGTGAAGAGGCGCATTTGCAGGTCAAATAGAGTAACTGCATTAATAATTGCATTATTTTTACAAGTAATGAAATCGATACATTATTTAATATTAACAAAAATAAATAAAATGCCTTAAAAATGATGAAAACACTGCTTAAGTTGTGTACACTGAGTACTTGTTTTTAGGGCTGCCACTAACGACTATTTTTATTTTGATTAATCTATCGACTAATTTATCGATTAATCTAAACGATTAATTTCCCACAAAAAAATCAACAATTTTACTTAAGAATATTTTTATTAAACCAAATGAAATCCAAATTTCTATGAAATCCTTTTTTAAAGCAAAAGTAAAGTGCAACATAGAGTGTAAGAAGCAAGTGTCCATCTCATCTCAGTCCAAATAGTATTATAGTGTAAGAATCACAACATATCCACGTGTTCTAGTCTAATAATAATACAATTAATCAAAAAACACTTTTTAAAGGAGTATTTACCAGAAATATTATTTACCAGAATTTATTTAGGAGAAAAATGTAAATGTGCAGTATTTCTGAAAAAGAAAAAATATATATATTTTTTTTTATGGAACCATTAAAATGGAATTCAGAAAATAAGAATCTGGTACAGATAAAACTGTAAAACTCAATTAATTAGACAGGCTTTTTGATTAATAACATTTAATTTAACCATTAAAACAGAGTATAGAAAAACGAAAATGCAAAAAACTGAATTTGGAAATAAAACGGATTTCATAGGGCCCTATAATTATAATAATTTTTTTGTGGTAATAAAAATAGATGTAAGTGAACAATAGCTTTTAAAATGACTTAAAATACATATATAATAGCAATGATGCAATAATAATTAGTTCAAATAAAGTATCAAAAGCAAGAAATCATATGGTTTTATTGAACAAAACTGTTAAAATACATAATGTATTATAAACAATAGAGCAAATGTACATGACGCATAACAACAAAGGCCTGCAGGGGGCGCCGACAGCCTGATGATTATTATTAAACATTACTGCGCGATCTAATCCTTGTTTAATATTGACCGAGCACCATTTAATTCAAATGTCCACTTAATCTTTAATATTTGGCCATTTCTTTAGGACAGAAATGCTATAGCCACTGTAATTAAATGAATATGTGGACATCAAAACGTGTAAACTCAGAGTGAGGGTTTGAGCTTTTATTTTGAAATCGCTATATATTCTCCTGTGTTTGCACAGGTTTATAAATGATTTACCTTACACATCTGATGAAATGGCACACGTTGCGTTCCCAGATGAACGTTATAATAAACCCAAACTCACAACAACATGCAGAGATGGAGTTTGAGACGCTCCACACGTGTAAATGATATCAGTTTCAGTGGAACTACTGTGAACGGAGCCGCTGTGTGACGCACATACATAACCTACACGCATGTAAATAATTAAAGCGCATATACTGTGTTAGAACTGCATCGCATTTAATTAAATCATAGCGTTTGTGAATTCACAATTATGCTTAATTATGATTTTTAAATGGGTTTAATATCATGCAGCCTTGGAAAATAGTCTAATAATGTGTTTTATGTATTCTCTGTGGTGAAATGCGGCACTTCCGGTATTTTGCCGGTTAGTCGACGCAGCAAAATGAAGTCGATGATTTTTCAAAATCGACGAATCGCGACAGCTCTACTTGTTTTGTACACTGAGTAGTTTTTTCTTGGTTATAGGCACTTTTTATAGGCAGTATTGCTGTTGAAAACGTTTGTTTAATGTATGAATCCACAATACAAAGATGATATTTCTTATAGCGTTTTGTTTTTTCTCCTTTTTTGTCATTGACCCGTTTACATTCTTTCTTTCTGTTTCTTTACACATATGGTTTACATTTGTAAAGCTCTGACATTGTATATTGAGTTGCATTCATTTTATATGACATATCTAGACTCTACCTAATCAGCCGTTCAAGGTTACCCATAAGTCCTTTGCATATAAGCTGCGCCTTAGGTGTTTGGGCTTCCCGAGTCTGCCATTTTGATGTCAAAACTACCTTTACCAATTGTTATAGCTGGCTACAGTCTGGACATGAAATTTGCACATGCAGACAAAATACGAGCGAGCTTGAATTTTAGCGTATTTCGAGTTAGGTTAATGCGTGAAACATCATATGGTGATGTAAACAGCTTGCCTCAGGCTGGGTAGAGCATAGATCAGAGATTGTGGTGGTTTGTTGTCAGTCTGCATTAGCACTTTGAATGAGATTTGCATAAAGGATTTGCATCGAGACCATTTAAGATACTCGTCACCACCTTCACAAATCATGTTTATGGCTTGCACTGCATCATTTTACATTGTGGGTGCTTCATGTGTTGATATATGATAATTATGTTACCCATATTGCATAATATTTTATGAATGCACATTTAATGCAGTAAATTGATAGCTGCATTGCTCAACTTTATGATTTACAGCTTTTACACCCAGAAGTGTATATAGACTACTGTACCTAATTCCTTCTCTCTGAACTGTCAGGGATTTTTGAGACTTGGTCAGGTGGCTGTGAGGTCCCAGAATTCACTTGGGTAAGAGCACATATGTATACTTTGGTGGTTGATATTCAACAAGGTTGGTCGGTGAATGTTTTTTTTTTTTTGTCTGAAAGATTTATACTCTGATTTCTACTTTCATTACACCATGTAGCATAGACTATTTGCGATATGAAATGGCAGTAAGTGAAGCAATATTGTAGTGAGTGTTAAAAGGGCGCCCATTCGCCTTCACCTTCCTCTCCGACAAATCAAATGTATATTTCTTCATTTTTTTCCCGTGGCCAGAGGCTAATCTTTAATCTTGTGCAGAAGCAGCTCTGGAATTAGCTTGCAAACGCTCCCTCGTTCGTATCTTCAAACCCTCCACTTATCAGGCGCGGAGAGCTGATATGGTGGGGGCCTGGCTCGGCAGTCCTGATAAGAGGGTGAGGAAAAATCTGCCAGCTATTTGTAATATAAGAGTTGAGGCAGATCACAGCCTAGCCTGATATGACAGACCTTCCGGCACGAAGCTAACATCTTGAGTCCTCTTAGTCCATGGAGAAATAAATGGAGTTTTGTAAGAGTAAGGTGTGATAAAGGTAGTCAAGCGCTGAGCAGGAAAGGGAAATGTGTGTTTGTGCCTGATCTCCATAGTGACTTGATTTATATGACCGTAAACTGGATTCATTAATATTGGTGATAAGGGATTTTATTTTTTATGTTAATGTTATCAAGGGTGTTACAGTGTACATTAGCTATCATATAAGATAAACTATCCTGAGTTTTGATAACGTGTTATTCTGGTAAGGATATAAAATTTTACTTTTTTTTCTCCGTTATTTTTTTTTTACTTTTTATTATATTATATTACATTATTATTTCTCTATTAATATTGCAATATTTCTGTGGTCATTTGACTAAGCAGACTTCAGTAGGCCCCAATACAAAAAAACATGTATGTTGCGGTTTGTTGTGACTTTTAGATGCCAGGCAAACAAAATTTATTTTGCAATGTTGAAATGTTGAAATAATCATTCATTTATTTATTTTTGGATTGTTTTTTTTCCCTCTAGTAATAGGTGATTTTTCTGTGAGGCTATACTCTACTTTATAGAACTGACCTTTTCTGAGTTTTGAGATCACCAGACAATGGAGTGCCATAACAATATAGCCCATTTTTCACTTCTTTTTCTCTTTTACTCATCATCTTATCTTTTTGCTCTTGGTGAAGCCCTCTAAGCTTTGTAATGTCTCATCCTCCTATTTTTTTTTTTTTTTTTTTTTGCTCCTGTAATTTTTTTCTGCTAAATGTCAAACGCTTGCACACTACAGCAACGTGCCAAGGCCTTTTGAATACCTCCAGGTATTGCTGAAGTCATAGGTCAGTGACTCACTGGCTGGGTGAGTTGGATTTCAAGCTGGCTGCACACAGCGGATGCAGCTGAACGGGGCCCGGTGCACACGGCACACTGTGTTTGTCTGCCACGGAGACGCTGAAGCTGGATGTCAGGGAGTTATCCTCTGCTTGGGTCACGCTGGCCGGCTGTGCTGCTGCTGTTGTTTTGTCAAAGCCTTGCAGATTAACCACAGCCACTACACTTCAAACACAGAGGCAGGCGGATGAATAATTCCGAGACCTCGCTCTTTAATCTTGTGTGATCCCGTTCCAATTAGCCATTGTGTACGGGTGCATAGAGCCTTGCTTTTTTGTGCAATAAAAGAATGCCGCTCCAAAGGCGTCCTGTCTCTTTTGTGCAGGGCGTCTCATTCTCTACCTTCAATGCGTTGCATCTGGAGTATATTTTGAGTGTAGGTGGGTCTGTTTGCAGGCCTGACAGAGTTTCTAGATTCTCGAGTGAGTATTGAGATTTAGACTGATTCTAGAACAAATGAAGATTTTATTTCTCCCAAATGTGGCCTCTTCCTGCATTCCTCAGCGTTGTGCTTTCCGGTCAGGCACTTGTGTGTCTTTTGTCACCTTTGTAGCTCATAATTAAATGTGCCTTGTGTGATGTTGAAAATTATGGAAGCTCACGACCCAGGCATGCTATTTACCAGCTGTTCTTTCTCTCTAATAATAGAGAAAAGAGACTAAAGAGTAACAGTGCACACCACCTGAGAGAAGTGCCATATCGGTCTAAATTGTTGCAGGAGCTGCACTCTTAAAAATAAAAGATTTTATTAGTTTTGATGGTTCCATGAAAAATATTCATGGGAACTTTCCAATGGACAAAAGGTTCTGTATAATGGAAAAAGTTTCTTTACATCATTAAAATTCCACAAAAATGGTTCTTTTTAAGAACTGTTTACTGACAGGTTATTTGGGGGATTCAAAATAGTTCAGCTATTGCATTGCTACTTAAACCCCCTTTTGGTACCTTAATGTCTAAGAAAGTAGTTTTTTTTTTTACCTAACTCAGACCTGCTTTAGGATATTAATAGAGTAGATAAGTACACCTAGCAATAATGTAACTTATTAATTTTGATTAAGCCGACTTCAACATGCCACCTAAGAACGGCTTACTAACAAAACCTGTTTAAATAATTTTGCCATTGTCAATAATGAAGGTTTTAACATTTGTTGTGACTTTTAGATCCCAAGCAAACAACTGAACTGCATTTAGCAGTATTTTTATATCTATTCTGCTGTAAATGTGGCTGATAAAGTGGACTGAAACAAAGTCCTTCATATGAAAGTGTTCCAGGAAGTTTTGTGAAAAATGGCACTCTCTTAGCTGGAGGTCTCTGAGGCTTTTACAGATGCTAAGTCAGATGTGAAGCGATTGTTTCAGATTTACCGCCTTCCCTTCTTTTCAGGGCATCTGCGTTCTACCATTCACTGCTCTCATATTTCCTTTTAAGCCCTTTCACTGGCACTGGATTAAATCCTTGTTTAATCTGGTCCCTTAGCCGCTTTCTCTCCTTACTAAGCAGATTTGCACAGGGTGGTTTCATTAGATGTGTTTTTTCTTCTTCCTGGGATGTGTAGTATATAAGGCGGGTGGTCTGCCAGGGTAAGGAGAGTAAAAAATGGGAGATGAATGAAGATGCGAAAGAGATGGAAAGAAGAGAAGGTTAAAGATGGCGAAAGGGCAAAGAGAAAGCGAAAAGCAGAAGGGGAGGGTGAACGAAAGATGGCCAACATTAAAACCATAAGGCCTCTTTGTTAGTGTGGGGCTGACAAGCTGCCGTTCACATTAGGGTAATTAACACCGCCACAGATTGCACAACAGCTGTGCAGTTTAGCACTGTGGCAACATCAGAGAGCTGAGAGAGAGCCTGTGCAAACAGTGGCCTGTGCAGGGCTAGTTAGACTACCACTATTTAGATAGGTGCTCAAACCGCACTCCGTAGTACGTGACGTCCGCCAGGCTCTGTGTGCGGTACAGCTTGGCTCGGCAAGCTGCTAGCTATTTGTGTAATAGGTGTTGCTGCCTATAAATTTTACTTCATGCAGTTTGGTGGCCAACTAGTCTATTTTGTAGATAATACTCCGAGCTACAGTCTAAAAAATAAAGGTTCTGTAATTCATCTCACAGTGATTCAACGCCAGGAAATATTAGGGAATTTTAGGCATGAAAATAAATACAATTGTAGAAAGTCATTTGGACAGATTTTTTTTCTCTATTCATGCTTGATCTGTTCTTAAATATTGAATTTACAGATAAATGGCGCCATCTGGTAATTCTTTAAAAATAACACACAACAATGCCATTGCTTACAGATAATATTATAATTATTGTAATATTTTAGTTGTTGCTTGCATAAATAATTTGACTTATTGTTAGTGTTATGCAAGGCTATATTAGTTTTGTATATTGGAGTTAGTTTTGTATATTTTGCATATTGGATTGTTTAGAATCAGTATGAGGGAGAGCTAGAAAATAAATGTATCTTTTTTGCATCAAAATATTGGAACTTACTGTGTTAAGAAATTGAAACAGTGTGCTGTTTAGAGAAACTCAACATAAGTCTGCCCTTGAAAATCACATGTATTTTGTTATCTGTGTATAGCATTTTATTGTACTGCGCCTTAAGGGGTTGAGAAGGTAGATTCTGGAAATCCCCAGTTCCCAGCCTCTTGCGATCTGAAGAGTTTAGCAGCTCCTCCAAACTGCTTTCGCCTGAAGAATGGACTCTTGGCATGGCTTTGGACTTGCTTCATGTAATTTCAGTGCCCTGTCATCTTGCTCGTCTTGGCAAATTTCTGGTCTCGCTCCCGCAAAAAAACAAATTATATGTGAGAACTCGAGTGGCCTGTTCATGTTTCTGTTTCTTCTTGATTATATTTAATGTGCACTGTTTTCATTTCCCAGCTCCCTGTGTTTATCCATCCTGTTTTTCCTGGACACCGATGCCCAACATCTGGATGTGGGAAGTGTGTGTATGTCAGGAGAGTGTTCCTCCACATATGCGCCATGATTAATAGTAGATTAAATTGTACTGTAAATGTTGCTTGAGGGTTTGTTGTAATGCTGTTTCACTGTAAACCAATCAAAACTTCTCTGAGGTGTGGAACATTGTCAAAACTGTCAAGTTTTGGTTCACGCTTCCACGTGTGTTCTTTCAACATGATATCCGGAGCGCTGTGCAGAATTTCAAAGCCACATGTAAGAAGTTTTCAGTTTCAGAAACAAAAGCTTTATTGAATTAAATGTGCTGTACTAGAGTGCTTTTTGATTGTTCCATTAGATAAGCCAAACATTGAGAAGACAAATTGTAGCTGGATTCCGAATGAAAACGTGACTTTTAATTGTGCGCACACACGCATATTTGTTATTCTGCTCCGTCTCATACTTCCTGTGTTGCTCTCCGCTGGGTTATCTTGTTAAATTTCAGCGAGGTAGTGCTGACTTTAAGAGATGAGGTAGACATTTCTGTCCACCCCCTCTCCGTACTCCGGGTATACAGTGCAGCGGTAATAATCCAACAAGTGACAGCCAGCTATAATGGGAAGGGAAGGCAGACGAAGACGGAGAGGTGTCGGGAGCAAAAGGAGCCCGGTGGGCTTATCATTGATTTGTCTGCTGCGTTGTACTGAGGGTTTGAAGGGCATTGGCAGGTGCCGCACACCCATGTACACTGAATATAATTGGGCCCCGTTCAGTCCGACTCCACAGGGCGAACTTCTGTTATGCTCTGATTACCCGCAGGGAGCTTTCGGTCATAACTCACAAGGTGCCTGTTCACCGTCAGCTGAGGGATAGCAAAGAGTGAGAGAGAGAGGTGATTCCTGGAGTATTTCTGTCAGTTGCCCTCTTCCTGGTATTTGTTTGATCTAGTGAGATTTCCTCAGCGCAGCTCCGGCTGGGTGATATACGGCCTCCAGGTGGGCGGGTTCAAGGCCTGGGTCTGGGTGGGTTTTTTGATGTGGCTGGCTGGTGTTCAAGGTGCATGTATCTGCTATGAGGAACACGCCACCTGTTAATAGAGCATGACCGAGGGCCAGAGGTGCTGATAGTTTGCCATTGGTCACAGATTTTAGAAGCATGGGTGTTTTTATGGTTTGGTTTTTGTATCTGTTTCACATCTAAGTTACTGCATTGTTCTTTGGTACTGCGTTTAACAGTTAAAATAGATTAAGAAAATGTGAGTGCTGCTTGCTGTGGTGGTCTGGGTGCTTGAATTGAATTGAGAATGCACTGAAAAATATGGAACATTTACACATTTACAGATACACAGAAATGGCAAGTAACTCATTGAATGAAACATGATGTGGATAGACTTGGTTTAGTATTGTATAAACTCTTTATTTACAACCTTGAAAGGTAATTTTTACAGTGTGCCTTTCAAATTATAATTCACTCGAAAGTTGATTTCATGTAACAAATGTGCTTTTCAATTCAAATTTTTTAAAGTAGATTTTTAATTAATTTAATTAAATGACAAAATAAAACTTTACATGACGACTTGACAAAGTTTAATTGGAAATTTTTTAAAAGTTTTTTGTTGGCATAAAAATGTAGATGAATAGATTAAATTGATATCTAATTATATTTAGTCTTGTAATAAATGTTATACACCAGAGTGGTAAAACACTTTCCCCAGGTTTCACAGACGAGGCTTAAGACTAATCCCAGTCTAAAATGTAAGGCTGAGCTGTTTCAACTGAAAGAAACTTGCACTGACTGACCTTATATCAGTGCCTTTGTTTTGTCTCAAGATGCACACCAGTAATGTTTTTTTCTAAGGCACATTTATAAACATTAATTAAATGTCCTGTTTGAACTATGGCCTAATCTTGGCTTAGTCTAAATCCTGTCTGTGAAACCAGGCCTTAATTTCTCTGAATGTTATTACCTATCAAATTACTGTGAATTCACTGTAAATTCTATTTACTGCCATTTAAACTGCACTTCAACTTGTGTGTGCTAATTCAATTTAAATTCCAACTTCCTAAATTTTGAATTCTGCGCATCCTTGGTTGCTAGTGATGGTGGTGTGATGATAGTCGTGTTCTGGGCCTGTTGCATAAATTTAGCTTCTATGTATCTTAAGAACTAATCTGACCAACTACCAACTTGTAAGACTAGTCCTTGCATTCTATGTAACCGGCCACTGGTATTTTAAATCTAGTTCCCTCAATATAAGATTTTTTATCGGTTTTCTTTTTCACTTATGAAAGTAAAGCTTACTTTACTTTCATGGTTTGAGGTATAATTCGTGCAGAGAATACTCAGTTTTTGACTCGATGTGTGTGTACACTACATCCAAGAACTATTCAATACATGGAAAAGGCACATGAAAACTCGAAATTCAGAGCACTCGATCTCTTTTATAGTTCTTATTTTAAACACGTCACATAAATCACAAGACTTCTCTTACCGCCTTTCATTTATTGGAGTTTGAAATGAGCCAGCTCTTTGTATGAGGTGAGGTTTGCACGTTAGGAGGCTTTATCATCGTAAAGCCATTTTTGTTGCTCAGTAGGGAAACGCACAGTACATGCCCCCCACCCCGGCCCACTCCCTCCCTGCCTTTCACTGCATTTACCACTTAGTTAAATCCCCTTCTTTCTGGCTGTAAAGCTTTTAAGCAGTGTGAGGATAGAGTGGGGACTCTGGAGTCAGGGGGAGCCGCTCTTGGCTACTGAATCTCTGCTCGTGGAAGGGTTTTTCTGTCAGTGATGCCTCGCAGTTGGATTCGGGATGATGGGTTGAGGGATTCTGGCATTCCAGGATTATCCGCCTTTTATCTCCTTGCTATTTGCCGCCAATCCCGGAAGGATGTTGAGTGGAATTCCTCTATGTCCGTAGACATGATATGCAAACAGGACTATGTCTAAACGACTCACCAATCCGATTTCTCATAGATCCACTGGGAAAGTGTGTGTCGATTGAGTCTTAGAGGATAATCCCAGTGACAAATGAAAGGAAAGGGTTTTTCCCTGTCAGGAATGTTAGCATCACCAACACTAATCTCGCATTAGAGCTCAGGTGGGTTTTCTCAAGCCTTGGAAGTTTGCAACATGAGATTTATATGCTAGTGATATAGATAAAGGGAAATGCCATTTGTATGGAAATGCTTATCTGCTTTTAAAATGCTGTTACAGTATTTTCATGATGCAGGATGGTTTGTTTTATTGACCAGACATGGTTTGTGCTTATTTTATCACAGGCCTCTGTAATTAGCTGCTTAACCTTGTTTTTTCCGATATGAAACCAATCAATTGACCGAATGGTGATCTTGTCAGGATCCAAGAGAAGCGATGCAAAGAAATGACCAGTTTGGCATTGTGCTTTTAATTGTTTTAATTATGGATGTACAATTTCAGACAGGTTTTTAAATCATTTTATGTATTTATTAATCTCGTTTATATATAGTTCAAAAGTTTATATACACACACACACACACACACACTAATCTTAAGTAAATCTTAAAATGCATGTCTGTTTTTCATACGGTACTTTAATATTGTGATGCCGAAGTTCACTTGTTGCATTTAAAATGACTTTAAAATAAATTAAATTTATTTACAGTACACTGAATGGCATAGAATTATAATGCAGGCCATTTATCAGCCGTATCATGAAATTAATCGCCTTATTGGTATCAGACAGAAATGTAATATTGATGCATTCCTAGCTGAAAGAGCTGGTGCTGTGAGCCTCGCAAGGACTATTAAAGCTTTTAACAGGCAGAGAGAGAGAAATTCATCCTTGCCATCATGTGCCTCCTAGTATATGGGCTGAAAACCCTGGGGAATCTGTTCCTGGGGAACAACTGCCAGTTGTTGTTTTCCCCTCTCTCTCCCTTTCCACATGAATAATTGAAAGTGTAGCATGTCAGACAAAGATGCATTTACTTGCTTCATTATGTTTTAATCCGAAGTGAACGATTTTGCGCATTGCTTTCTTGGCATCCGAAGCAACTTTTAATTTTCTTCCACCGTGTCTCTTGTAATTCAACCGCGCCCACACACGCCCTCGCCAGCCCGCTCCTTCTGAAACCTTTATTGCATTTTTCCAGCAATTCTTACAGCTTACAGGTGCTAATTGGCAGTGTTCGTTCCAACTGATATCAGTGTTTGCTCAATGAAGTCCTCACAAAATGTCTCAAAGCTAATAAGGGTGTCTGTTGAAATAAGATCTTTTTTCGTTTTGCAGTTGGAGGCCCTGGTGTGTTGTTCAGCTGGTTTACACAGTGTGTGCGTTAGTAGATTACACTTGGTTGTACAGCCCTCTAATTACCAGGTATTTACTGAGTACAAAAAGCTGTAACAACATGAACAAATATGTACACGGCGCTTTATAAAGTACGTAATTGTTTTTCCCAATTTGCTGTCAGATTACCTTAGCTGACTTTAGCGTAGTGGAGCTAAAAACATTGACTTTTTGCAATTTTATGTACTTTTGTTGCAAACACGGTGCTGTCTGACAAAATAATTCACTTCTTGACATGTCTAGTGTGATTGACCCCTCTCTTCGCCTCTAACATTGCTTCAGATGATGCAAGTTCTGCAGTGAGTGGAGTTTGAATGTAATTGAGAACCCCACCGGGGGCCTTTTGTCACAAGGTTGACTCAGTCGCTGGTATGTGAAGGTGGTTAGGTTTAAACGGTAAGTGTGAAAGCCAGAGCCATAATCTCTCTCACAAGGTTAGCGCAGCTGTCGGCTTGATAAACGGACATGGTGTAGCGTTCTGTCAGAATGCGTGTAGCTTGCTGGACTAGCGCTCGTCAAATAACTTTTCTTGGGTGTTTATTTATACACCTTGAGCCGTCATATGATGCACATCTGGGGCCGGAGGTGATAAAAGAAGCCCTGCACAATGTGCCGGAGTTAGCATTAGATAAATGTGATGTGCCCGGGGCAGCTGCCGCAAGCCTTTCTAAACTTCCCTCCATAAACTTGCAGTCCAGCGTGCCTGAGCTCTGTCCGCTAGTCAAGTTTCCTAGCAGTGAATGAAGACATCAGTTAGGCTATAAGGAGCTCCAGATAAATCCTCTTGGTGGGCTAGAACACTGTAGGACCAAACATGGATGCTAAAAGAGTCACCAGAAACAGTTGCGTGTACAAACAAAAGATATATTTAAATAGCTAATTAATAATAATAATAATAAATTATTAAATATTGAATTATATAATTTAATTAATTAATAATACATTTGTTAAATTGTTTTAATAATTAAATAATAATAATACAATTTTAAATGAAAGATATAATTGTAATTATAATTATTTTACTTTATAAAAAAAATATATATATATATTGGTTGGTGTTGGTGGGTTAAAACGCTATAGGACCAAACATTGATGCTAAAAGTTTCACCTAGTTTTTCATGTTGTTTTACATGGATGCAGGTAGAAACAATGGCACGTTGGCAAATTAATAATAATAATATATAAATATAAAATATCTGAAATTATTTTAATTTATCATTCTAATTATTATTTATTAACATTCTCAATAGGATGTTTACATGTTAATCAGTTGACGTCAGCGTTTTGCATTTGCTCAGAAAATTGAGGTAATATTCAAATATTTGATTATGCAATGTGTCATGAGTATTTGGACAGACACATGCAGACTGTAGCTTTACTACGCTAAAATGTGTTGTAGTTCAGGTATCACTGTACATGAACATTAACTTTCTTCTGTGAAACAAAAGAAAATAGTTCCTACAATGAAAGTAAATAGGTTTTGGATTTGATTATCTTTTACATTTACATGGACAAAAACAGTTGATTCATTCTTCAAAATAATTTCATTTCTTCAGAAGCATGAAACTCATGCAGGTTTGAAATGACATGAAGGTGTGTACAGTAAATGATGGTAGAAGTTTCAGTTTTGGCTGATCTGTCCCTTTGAGATAGATGAGAAGTAGATGAAACCAGGTGCCTGTGTCCCCGGTATCCCTCATCCGTCTCTCCTCTCTCTATTTTAAGGACAGCGGAGCTGCTAAGGTGATTTTAAAGGCGCGAGCAGAGCCGGGTTGACCCGCCGAGAGGCCGTGGCACAGGGATAGCGTTACAGCGCACAGTAACACGAGCAGGGGTGTCTGCTTTAAAAGTAAATTCCACTTAATGTGGCACGTCCCATCCCAACAGGAGCCTGGCTCAACTGTGAGCTTCCTTTATATAGTGCATTCCGTGTCTGTTTGTGCAGCAAGGGGTTGTGGGGGATTAGCCGTTGGCACGCTGTCAGTTTCTACCTCCCCTGCCTTCGCCTTTTCATTTCCTTGCCTTTCACCTACAACTTTTCTGTAGCGCCCACATGAATCCTGGAAGTGCCTGTCTGCTTTGATGTGCTTACAGGACTCTGCAGCCGCTTTGATTTCAAGCAGTTCCAGCGCAGGCGGTGTGAGTAAGCACAGCACCTCAAAATTCAGAGATCAAGTGGATCTGGGGTGCAAAGGCCACCATGCACTGTAAAAAAATATTCCGTAAAATTTATGGTAAAAAAAAAAACAGCAGCTGTGGTTGCTGGAAATTTACCATAATACGGTAGCAACATTTGAGGTTTGACAGATTTAACTTAAATTTACATTTAAATACCGTAATTTCATTAAAGGGGTGGTTGATTGCGATTTCACTTTTTTAACATTAGTTAGTGTGTAATGTTGCTGTTTGAGCATAAACAATATCTGCAGAGTTGCGGTGCTGAAAGTTCAATGCAAACGGAGATATCGTCTTTTAAAATTCTGGCAGTTTAATGCCTACAAAAACGACAGGTAAGGGACTACAACGAGTTACTTCCCGGGTCTGATACGTCACAGACCCAGATAAACCCCGCCCCCGGGAACACGCAGCAAAGGGGGCGAGGCCATGCTGCACTGCTTTAGAGAAGAGGAAGAGAAAACTAGGGATGCACGTAACAATCTATTCATATGAATCGCGATTCTGTCTTCTAACGATTCTAATGGATTCTCAAGTTTCAAAATCATTAAAGCAGCAGTTCTTAATACTGTTACTCTGTCGCCCTGCTCTGCATCTCTCTCTCTCTCTCATTCAGATCTCAGATCAGCTCCAACAAACTGTTCCAATTATACACTTATTTTCACACAGCAATGAGAAGCATTATAAATGGACACGCGTGCGGTTGCTGTGCTGTATTAAAGCTTTAATCAGGATAAAACCGTATATTAAAAGCTAACAGAAGCAGTAGCACTTACAAATAGCAGCGTATTTAAAAGTATGAGACAACAACAACCAAACATACCATTAAGAGCCGTGCTTGCACAGGTTCTGCACGATCCTCTTCACTAATATCCTCTGGGTCTCAATCGGGCTCAAATTGATAAGCATTATAGACAACGCCACTGTTTACAATTCAACCGGAGCGCATGCTGCTGAGGAGAGGGGCGGGACGTTTAGATGTGCTCTAGAGGCGGTTTAGCCAATCACAACACACTGAGCCAGCTAACCAATCTCAGCCCATCGCGTTTTCTGAAGGAGGAGCTTCATAAAACCAGGAAATAAATCGAGGCGTTTGTCAGAGAAGGGACAGAGAGGTGTGGAATAAAGGTAAATTATGTGAAAAAAAAAAAAAAAAATGTTATGTTAAAAAAACCAAGCATGAACACATGCTAGACTGCACCCCATAAACACAATCAAGCCTAGAAAAAAAACAGTCAACCACCCCTTTAACTGATATAATGTTAAAGTGCCCCTATTATGCCTTTTCGAAGATTACCTTTCATGCAGTGTGTCATGTAACAGTATGTGAACATAAACTATCTGCAAAGTTGTGAAGCTGACAGTG
Organism: Schizothorax lantsangensis; assembly: GCA_027422415.1. Taxonomy (NCBI): domain Eukaryota; kingdom Metazoa; phylum Chordata; class Actinopteri; order Cypriniformes; family Cyprinidae; genus Schizothorax; species Schizothorax lantsangensis. The sequence continues at coordinate 3,250,613 of CM049842.1, forward strand.
CACGATAAATAAAGTTATTGGCTATTAAAAAAAAAGAGTCTGCTTGCAATCGCCTAAACGAGTCGTCAGGAATTCGAATCTTATTCTGTTACGGCTGTACGTCACAAAGTAATACATTTGCATCATGTCCGCCCACGGGCTGTCATTCGCGCTGTACACGGTAGACCAATCACAAAGGACTGAGCCATCTGACCAATCACAGCAGCGAGGGCTCACTGAAAGGAGGGGTTTAGAGAGACTGATTCTTCGAACTGCTTCGCACGAGTCGTTTAGGAATCATTTAGAAATGAGGTAAAATTAAAGCTATTTTTGAGAAAACTAAAGTGTTTTTTGACCTTGGATGCATGTAAACTGGTTTTAGGACACTCATAAAACAATATTAGCAACCTTAAAAATGGCATAATAGGGGCACTTTAATATACCAACCTTTTTTGTACCTTGTAATACACTGATAACCACCAAAAGCAGGTGGTGATGAGAAAGTCACACGATGAACCAAAGCCCATCACAAGGTAGGATGCACAGTGAGTGGTAACACTTGAAACTGAAATAATGCGATAACGAAACCGGTGGAAAGCCTACAAACGGAAGCGGGAGCATTTTAATATTAATTCAATAAAAAATAGATGCAGCACAGTGTCATTAACACAAAGCTAAACACCATCATGGTAACACTTGAAACTGAAATAATGCAATAAACATTCATTTAACAACATTAGATGTAACATTATGAATTATTTCAACAAAAAACACCAAATTTGAAATGTAACGCAGGGAATTCTGGGAATGTCAATTTACAGTTATTCACTGTAAATTATACATTCTTTTTCACTTCCAAAAACGGTATACTACCGTAACATTACATGTAATGTCCAAAACAGTTTTTCACTGTATATAGATGGGGAACTTACTGTTAACCGTTTAACAGGTTTTACTGTAGCATTTTTACAGTCTTTTACCGTTAAATTCACGGTCATTTTTTTAGTGTGTGCATCCTGCTCAGCTCTCGTTTTCAAGAGTGCAATGAGTGTTTTGGGTTCTGAATGCACCCTTGATTCAGGTTAGGATGCCTGCTTGTTTTGGCCGAATGTGTATTTGCTTTTACAAGGAGATGATTCATGTAAGATTCACATGGCTTCATGGTTGGATGAAAACAGGGCGTCTTACTTTGCCTTTTTTCCTCTCATTAAAGAGCAGGCCGAGGTCTAGCACATAGTAAGACCGCCGAGCTCCCTGTCTAACTAGACCCGAACAATCCTCAACATCCTTGTCTTTCTTCTACCTACTGCAGATGAAGGCACAGCAAGGGGCACAAACCCTTTATTATTTATGAATTATTCAATGTGCCTGGATGGGTTTCCCTTGTAGCGAAGCAGATCTGCAAAAAAAAAAGCAACTCATCTTTGCTCTCCTTCATACTTGCCCGAGGTAGTGAATGACTCAGACGTTGTTCTCATTGAAGAAAACAAGGTGAACAAGGGCAACGCTGAATAGCGCTTCAAGCCGTCCCACAAGAATCGCATGCGTTTAATTGATAGTCTGCACTGAACACCTTAGTCAGAGTATGTCATACTTAATTTGACATGAATGGTAATAAGGCTGTGAGAGATTGAAGGACAGTCCATTCAATATGCCACTCTCTCTTGATCTTGTCTAGCTTTTACAACCCAGGTGTTTGACATGTTGTCAGGGTTTTGTCAGCTAAGTCAGGGGTTTTCAAACTTTTTGATGCCAAGGCAGCTATATATTTTATATTAACCAGTGGTTCTCTAAGTATGGGGCGTGCCTGCCAGGGGGGGTGCACGAGTACTGCAGGGGGGGCGCGGGCCATCCCTAGAAAAAAAAAGAAATAAAACCGTAAACAGCCAAAGGATGTAACTTAGAATGGGAGATGGATCGGTGTGTGAAAGGGAAGAGAAAAGCAATATATGAAGTCGCACAGACCCAGGCAGGTCCTGGTCATTCAAAAGCTAAATGCAGAAAATATGACGAGGAATATCTTGCTCTTGGCTTCACTCACCGTGTCTACACCGGACGCTACAGTTGTCGTGTCGTGCCGCAACAGTCTACACTGGACGCGGCAAAGCGACTGTTGCAAATCATTTTAACTTTGTGTCAGTACGTCATAAATGGAACAAGGCATCAGTTTAATGTCGGGGATTTGTCGTGTCGCATCCAGTGTAAACAGCGTCACTGATTATAA